>JAPMOB010233149.1:0-39509 GCA_029875015.1 Lepomis gibbosus
ATATATATATTTGTAATAATAATAATAATAATAATAGCTTTTAACCACTGACAAGGCAAAATCAAATATCGACTGACTCTTATTATTATATTACATGTACAATCAGGAGTATGGCAAAGTAGGAGTAATATACTGAGTAGCTGTAATGTTTTGTTAATGTGTCCTTGATGCTTCCTCCTTCTGTAAACACCTCCACCATATACTGCCAAAAAAAACTGACTTATGGAGTCATTTCATCTGGTACTGTACCTCAGAATGGTTCTTAAAAGAACCATTAATGGTTCTCCCACATAAGTCACATTTTAGACCTTGATAATAACTGAGTGGTGTATACTTAAATCCCAGAGTCGGATGTTTCCGTAAGGCTAAATTCCAGATGAAATGACTCATCATAAAGAACATTATTTTTGCAGAGTGACTGCATAGCCTTGGTTAACACAAGTCAGACAACAGCCTATTAAGAACCACTTTAGAACCACAACAGTAGAACCTTTGTGAAATCTTATATGATTTATCATTTAACATTATCATTATTCACAGGATAATACAAGTCCACACAAGTACATTCCTCATTACATTTTTTGCAACATTTAAGATATTCTCCAGTTCCGTAGACGAAGTTTGAGATGTTTCAGTTTGTTCATTTTTGTTGATTTGTTGCCGTTTGAGTTCTCATGGCAGTAGCAACAAGAAATAAATGCTTCAAAAGTCTCGAGATAAATCAAAGTCTAAAGGCTATTTGTAAGTTGAGAAATAAAACGATCAGAGAGAAGAGAATTAAAAGATTGTAACAACGTATGATAAATATAAAATAAGATAGCTGCACTCGACATGCAAGGTGAGCACCACGTAAACACAATTCTTCGTCAAAAAAAGACCATTTGCGAAAACGTGCAAATGTTTCACGCCTCCCACGTCCTCCGTTTGATTCGCTGCTGGCCACGGCAACTTCCTAACTCAAGCAGGTAAACAGAGCCAAAAGCAGAACGCCAATGGAGAAGCAATGCGATGCAAAGTCAGGCCCCTTAAAAAAAAATTGTTTAAATAAAACTTAAAATAAGAAATAGAAGAAAGAAAACTCCTCCCTGGAAAATGGACGGTGAAGAAGTTAAACAGGGAGGAATTAGCATAAAAGTTGGGAAGATGGTTTTCCTTTTCTTCCTCACACCTCTGTCAGGCCACTGGGTATCGCGATTAGAGGGGAGGAGAACAGGAGGGGTGCTCCTCACCCCGGGGTGGCAGGGGGCAGTAATAAAGCATCTCATGCAGGACTTCAGTTGCCAGAGGAATCTACTTCACCAGCCCCACTTTTGATATCCCAATTTCCTGCGAGAGAGAGAGATAGAGAGAGAGAGAGAAACTAAATGAAAACGACAAATTGTGTGGTTATGTATTTCAGCTCTGAAGCGCAAGAAACTACCTCCCCAAAATGATGGGATTTGGCTGCCTACTTCTTCTTCTTCTCTTAAGAGTAGGTGCGCGTCTGTAGCAAATCCCCTTCTGGATAACGAGCCCTTCAAAATCCTTGACTTTCATTGATGGAAACTCCCAACTGCCATTTATTTTGATAAACTTCATGGTTAACTAGCTCACAATAGTTTGTGGTTTGTCACGGCTCCAGTTTTAGATTAACACAAAGATATGTTTTGGCAGCTGATGCACCCAGAGCCAGAACAGAAGAATCAGAAAAGGCTCTTGCTCTGTGCACTGTAATCAATCCATAAATACATGCCTGGATCAGTTCCCGGTCTCAATGGCGCAGATCGGCTCAGGACATGAATCTGAACTGTAGTTACTAAGTCTTGCATGGCTCCGAGGCACGGTTGCACAGCACAATGGGGAGTTTTTGACAGCAAACAGAAATTGGTAAAGGACCGGGCTCTATATAGCTGTTACCAATCCATAAACAAATCGGGCTCATCCTGATTCGGCAGATGGGCTCAGAACATCCTAAGCTGAAATGTAAATTCACGGATACTGTTGCTCCGAGGCGTGATTACACAACACACTGGGAAGTTTTTGACAGCACGCATACCTAGGACAAACAAACAGAAGAATCGGAAATGGATTGCGCTCCATATAGCTGTACCCAATCTATCAACAAATGTCTGGATCAGGCCCAAGTGATCTCTTGGTTTCTTCTTCTAGATAGAGTCAGCTAATACAGTTTGTATACTGAGGCATGACTGCATATGTGATGCTTTGAGGCTTTGATCTCTTACCTGAGAGAGAGCTGTTGGACTTCTGCTTGTGGAGCTTCTCTCTCTCCTTCTTCACTTTGGGTATTATCTTCAGCTTTATACTGCTGCTGCTCTTACTGCTGCCCCTCACTGAGTCCTAAAAAAACAAAAATAACGAAGTGTCGATTTTATGCCGCATAAAGGAAAACACACCAAAAGACAGTCTAATGTTTTGACGCTGGTTGTCAGTAAGGTAAAGATGGGCTGCTACTAGTTATAACTGAGACAAAGTTTAGACCAAAAAAAGTAGACACTATGTTACCTTGGTAGTTTCCTATGATCTCTCCATAATTTGACGGTATTATGGAGAGAGCTAGGAGAAGGGAAAGAGTTTTTAGCGATTGTGGTAAACTACTAGAAATATAGAACAATGAGGACTTCATCAGTCGGTTTTGTTTACCCGAGGTCTGACAGATGAATTACCTGAAGTATTTAGCAACCTGCCTCCTCCCAATTTTAGGATATTTCCTCTTAAATATTTATTTTTTGACATCTTGTAGGCCTACAATGTTCTAGGATCTTTTCTGTATATCTTTGACGCGCAGCTCTACGGTAGGGTTAACGCTGTTTACTGTTGTCATATGTTTTATTCCAAATCAAGCATTTCGGTTGGTTACAACACTCCCTGCTAAATTTTCCAAGTGAAATGTCCTTATAACCATTATACTGCTTCAACAAACACATTTTCCTGCTGGGGTAAACTGCACTGAGTGGTTGGATGAGCCTACTCAATCTGCCATTTTTTTGTTTTGAAAAGTGTCTTATTTTACCCAGGATTCATTGCAGTGTATTCCTACTTAAGAGGGTCTTCAGTGCTTTGTGCAACGGTCTGATTTAGATGGCTATCTGAAGTCTGACTATCTACTAAATCTAAGCCACAAAGTCTGTCTTTGTGAAACCGGCCCGCGGTTGGTTGTTAGACTGTGATAATATAATGGATTTTCTCACACACACAGCAACACAGACAGTATCGCCCACTCACCTCCTCTGAGCACTGCATGAGGGGACAGATCCAGTGGATGTCATCCAGCTTGTGGAGCTCGGCACTGAGGCTGTTCAGAGTTGACCGAAGCTCCTCTTCCTCTGGAGACTCTGACTGCGGAGGATGAAGAGGTGGGGTGTCAGTGTAATAAAAGATCATTAGCTATAATGTGATATTTGATCAGGGGGATGGATATAAATGTTCAATAGTTTGCCTGAAGACATTTTCGCTCCGTCTGTAAGTGTGAAAATGCTAAATGCTAGCATCTGCTCTGTTCTCCTACCATCTGAAGTTGATGCGGATTTTGACACCCTGCGTATATTATGCAAATTTCACAGATTTGTAAACAGTAGACATCTGTCAACCTGTAACTCTGTCAACAATTGGGGCGTATTGCAAATCCTTTCAGACTAAAAGTAATTAGAATATAATGCTAATGTATTGTGTTTGTTGCTTTGTTTAATCATCACTGCTTCATTTAATTTTATCTCTCTTGTTGCAAGTAAGTTTAAGGATGTTCATTCAGTGTCTGAGAATTGCACAAGATGGAATCAGTAAAAGTTGAGCACAATTAGGGAAGTTTCAAAACTGAGGATGATTTTTTTTAAAAGCAGCAGATAAGAACAGAACAAAGAGGAAGATGAATTTCCCCAGTATTGTTGCATGCATCACAGATTGCACTTGCTTCTTGTATTTGCTCTTCTGCACATAGGCCTATTGTGAACTGGGTAAATAAAGCTATTAAAACAGAAACTGAGCAGAGACAATAAACAGACTGCAGAAACTGAAATGTGAGACATCAAGGGTTCAGAAGAGACAGACAGCGGAGGGGGGGAGAATAGGGGGTTGTGAAACAAAGAAAACAACAGAGAGAAGAGGTGGATGAAATTGCAGAGCTGTACCAGTAGTTTTCCATCAAGAAGCATGCTGGTCTCGCCCTGGAGAACTTTACTGCTGTTGACGATTTCCACCGCTGTGCTGCGACTTAGAAACTGAAAATACAAATGAATAACTTTTTCCATTATAAGGTTAAAGATGTCCAATAATAAAATATGCAACAAATGGCCTAAAGCGGAGGATACACGTGATATGTTATTCAGGTCAGTGTGCAACATAAATATTGCAACAATAACTGTATATTGTACATTTGTCTTTAATCTTTGCACTTTGACATTTGATGGTTGATTTTACTACAACAGGAAACTCTTTGCAAACATTCAGATGCATGAGGTTACAAAAATGTATTGCAAAATGTAGTATTTGTGAAATGGTTTATGAACACGCAACCTGCAATACCAGCCCGGATTCTGTAGACTGTCCAGTTAAAGCAAAAATGGTTAAATAAAGTCATATATCAGTTAACTCATTTTCAAAAAAGGATTAAGGTTTTAATGAACATTGTCATTTTTAGTTGAATATAAGATGTTATAAAAATGAATAATTACATGACTAAATAAAGAAAATAGACATAACAATGAAAATGAAATTATCCATTAAATGTTTTAGAAATTCAGTGTGTAAGTTTTAGTGGCATCTAGTGGTGAGGGTTGGGAATTGCAACTATTGATTCACAGTGCGTTCATGTGCTCCTCAGATGGTCCCATTTCCCGAGTTGTGAAGTTGTTCTCTGACTTCAGTGTGTGTTCATGTGCTCTTAAGTCAGAATGTGGAGTCAACATGGACGCTACTACGAAGGTGTGTTGGATTAGCATTATCAGAGCATCTAAACAACATGCAGGCATCTAGTTCACTCTACATGGACAGCAAACTAACCGTTAGAACCATATTACCATTACATGTTTGCAAAATATCTATATGCAATATGCTTATTCGGACCAAAGCAGCAGCCAGTCGCATAACTGGCTTTGTGCTGATTTTTTTAATACTGAACACTTCAGCTCTCCACAATATTGAAGGGCAAAGCCGGCTGTGTCCTTGAAGCCATTACTGATGCATTTCTGGTTAATAGGCTTTAAAATTAACAGCCTGTAAATTAAAATGAGACCCAAGCGTATTGGCTGATAATCTGAATGCTTTTCTTCTCCATTTTCGTCAATCAAATCAGCCATATGTCCGTCTGTTCCCCCTCGGTGTCTTACCTCAGGGCTAGACAGTTTGGCCTCTGTGAGCACCAGGGCCGTGGCGTTGACGGCGTGAGCCAGCTCCTGCTCCACCAGCTTGTGGGTCTTGGCTGCCTCGCGGATCCTGGGGAGGAGGAGATCACAGACTTGAAAGAGCTGTAATTATTATTTTGACAAGCTGAAATTAAGGTGATTATTCCAACAAGTTGTCTCAGCCTGTTTACGGGGACAAAAGCCCGTTTTTTTTTCTCTCTCTCTCTCCACATCTCCCACCTTGGAGTTCAGTTTGGAGATGTTTGGATTCAAAACTTCGCCATGACTTTGACCAGTGAGCGATAAAATTTCACAGCTGAAAAGAGTCAACCGTCTGTGTTTCACTTGCTGTTTTCACCTCTAATCGTCTCCACTTTGAGATGTTTGCATAAGTCTTCTCATGTTGGTGGTAGGTGGAAAATCGCATGCCTTTTTATTGTGCTCCCAAATTCTCCATTTCAAATTTCTTCCCCCCGACCACAGGAAATCCCCTGTCTGACCATTTCTCAGCTTCTGAGATGAGTTTGCAAATGTAATTAAAATATTTATCATCCTGGAAGGCAATGACGGATGATGACTGAGATCTTCATAATAAACCAGACAAACATAGAAGATCTCAGAGGCACACAAATGGTTTATAAGTGCGAAAAAGAGAAATAAAATAGCTCATCAGAGCAGCAGAGAAAAACTTAGCAAATAAGCAAGCTAATTACAGTGGGATAAACAAATCCCAAAATGTAGGGGAAAATTCCCGCTTGCCCCCTTCATCTTTAAACACAAAAACACAGACTGACGTAGATAATGAAACAGGAAGGCTGCTGATTAGCTTGCTTTAATGTTTTACGTTTTTATTGTTTAATTGTTTTTTTGCAATTTGCACAAATCTAGTAAAGATCATGTGAAAGTACCAAGTGTGTGTCTTTAATCACGGTCATCTGTGGTAGTGTTTTAAATATATTCCTGTAGTACTGTAAATGCTCAGGCAGGCCTTAACATACCTGAAACTGAAATTTACACCTAGAGGTCAGAGTGTAGCCTGCACAATGAAAAAAACTTTCCAGGTACTGGATGCAAAAACAAACAGAAGGCAGGATTATTACAAAAGACCATTTGTCTTTGTAATGTCTGACTCTTTTTTTCTACATTTTTTCCTAAGAATATTTTGTTTTATTAGGCTTTAGTAAGATGTCTCATCTTTTTCTGATCTGCTCCCATTAATTCGTTTGGGGGGAAATTGATAAATTTAAGACAATGTACCGAACATTATAATGCAATAAATGTGTCATGTTGTACTTACTGTACCCCTCAGCTGCAGTGAGGTTCTCTTTTTAACAACAATTACCCCCCAAACAAATACTGCTCACAATCACTAATCAAATTTCTTTTACTGTACTTAAGCCAATGTCAATGAAAGTCAACACTTCCTGCAAGCATGTTTCACTTTAAAAGCCTGAAATTGAACTTGCCTGAGTTGCCTGACTTGTATTTACGCACATGTTTCTAATTTGAATCCCAACTTTCTTGAGGTGAACTTGTAAGTTGTCAGATTTACAAACTGGCATCAACACACATGGCGGGGCGGCGTAAAGGTTAGAGTGACCATCCCACAGCAATAATGTTAAAAATGGTCCAGTCAAAATGTCCTAGAAGTAGCATTTACTACAACATTTTTGCACACTGGACGTCTTATACAGATTTGTTGAATCAAATACGCAGTTCATTAATGACATTTGGGACCTCAGTGCTTTTTTTTGCAGTCAAAATGTCTTTGAGCAAGACTCTAAACCTCGACCTGCCTCCTGTACACGCCACAGAAAATGTGAAGTGCTTCTTACTTGGTGATGAGTGTGTCGGCCACGATGCCCAGCTGCTGCACCTGAGCGCACTCCTCCTCAGTCAGGTACTCCATGGACTGCTGAGAGTTAAGGCGGGGCCTGGTGTCGCGGAAGCTGTCGATCTTCCTCTTGTCCTCCCACGACTTCAGCGTGCTCTCGAACGCCTGGTTGCACAAAAAAAAGGCAAAGATTTAGGCACAAGTCGTGTACATCATGTAAAGTTTTTTTATTACATTTTAAAAGAAAAGTCTGCTTCAGTCAGTACTTGAAACATTAAAACTCAAATTGAATTCAAGAGCCACCTGACACCTGAATTGAGGCGGTTCTTCGCGTATTGTGTCTGTGAATATTCAAGGTAAATCTGAGTGAAAACACAGGTGCACCTTACCACAGGTCTGGACTAAAATAAAACTCTGAGGTAACTGAGGCGGAAATAAGAAAGAAAAGGAAGACAGAAAGTATTGGGGGTGTTTTATTACATCCAGGCATGAATTTAATTTAACAACCTGTCAATACTCAGGCCTCAACCGGGCTCCCAGCAGAGATAATGCTCAGCTGAAACATTACCATCACCGTTTGACTGAAGAAAAGCTCCATTTAGGAGGATAAAACCAGACAGCCAACAGCCTTCTCTCTCTGCAGGGAAACCATGGAAACAAACGGCCCAAATGTGCTTGGCTCAAGAGAGCCAGCAAAGGTTTGAGCAGCACGAACAGTGAATCCCGAAATAGACAGAGTCAACAACACGGGCAGACAGCTGAAGCTGGAGGACCTGAGAGTGGATTTTCGGCTCCGATGTTCATGAATGGAAGACTATTCAAAGTCAACACTGTTGTTTTTCCACATGCATATAGCAGACACACACCTTTTACTATAAAAATCAAACCAGGCTGCTTTTAAAAAAATTAAGAATAAAGTACAATCATGTGTAAAACTTCTCCGACTACATTTTACACCATACGATTCATGTTTGAGTTGGACATTACTCTGTCTCTGGTGAGCATCTGCGCTCGGTTCTTGTGGACGATCTTGACGATGCCAGGCGGCTGGATCCACGCCTCTCCATCCACCTGTACAGGAACCCCCTCCTCCCCGAGGATGGTGATCCTCACCTGGCGGCACTGAGACGCAACAGAGCAGAAACAGCGGCTGTCAGATGTTTGTTTTAAACCAGCTATTCCTGCTTGACCTCATCTGTCATCTGCTGTTGGGCACTGAGCATTTCAATGTGATCATGGAAAACCCGAACCTTTAAAAGTTACATGAGTAGCACCAGCGTATTATATTTTATCACATGTATTTGTAGTTGGTGTTGAATTGCCAAATAGGCTGCTCTGACATTCTGTTTTAACTCTAACTTTATCAATTTAAAGTAGCAGGACATTACTGACATTGAAGATTAAAATAAACACCAGTGCATTTAAATATGTTCTTGTGCAGATGTACAGCTGCGAATCCTTGCACAGCTACTCAAGGTTGTTTATTGTTCAGACAATGTATGACTTTAAGTACTTTAATTTAACATTGTAGTTATTTTGAATCACTGATGAGAACATTAGCTGAATATCTGATATCTAAAGACTAAGAGTCTGCAGCAGTGCTAGCATCTCTGTAAGCACAGCTGTGCGTTGAGCTAAATGCTAATGCAGCATGTTAACTTGCACTAAACAAAGTACAGATGATCAGAATGTCATTAGTCTTGCAGGTATTTGGATCCTAAGCCAAAGTACATTGACAGAACAATGTCAAAGGGTTTCACCACATCCGTTTAATGAAAACCTTTGAGACTGTAACTATTATAAAAGGTGTGTCCATAATATTTAGGGATGTGCTACCTGTGCAATGCGGTGGTGCTGCAGATTGATGACTCTGGACATTGCCATCTGCATGCTGCCAAACACCGCCACCACCTCCAGCTTCTTATCGTCAAATGACGGAGCGCCAAAGTTCTAAAAAATAGGAGATGAGAGCATTCAAAGTACTGAAACGTTTAAATCTGTCAGTTCAAACTAACTGAATCAAAGAAAAGGGGATTTCTTGACTTGATTGAATGCTCACGATGCTACTTCTTTCACAACACTCACATTATCCTCCTTGGTGCCTCCCCAGAAGTTGATACCGCCTGCGTAGCTCGAGATATTGAGCACAGCTAAGCCCTGCAGACTCGGCAGAGACATGGGAACACCGTCACACTGAAGAGAGAGGGGAAGTTAGAAAGGGAGGAAAACACAGGTGGTTAGAGGATAGCACTTTCCAAAAACATTTCATCACTTTGTGTGTTGTGTGTGTGTGTGTGTGTGTGTGTGTGTGTCTGACCTCCAGCTGAACTCTCTGCTCCAGGTTCTTGTACGTCTTCTGGACCAGCTCTTTAGTCCCCAGCACTCCGTACCACATCATGTTCTTGGTGCGACTGCTGCAGGAGGAGACAGGAGGGAGAAAGTTGTTGGTGACAGAAAACAGCTATTCTGTATTCACATTGTCATAAATGCTACTAAACACAGAAACGAAGGACTCTCCCACATAACACGACAATCATACAGGTTTACGGTCACCACTTTTACAAACATATATAATTTATTGTCTGAGAAATTATGTCTAGGCAGACGTCTCTACATACTAGAATACACAAAAACCGGAAAGTCAGAGGCAACAAAGCGAAAATGATTTAAGCTGCAGTTTGGGGTATCAGTTCTCTCTGGTATGCCCTACAGAGCACTGTATGCCAGAACCAACAGACACAAGCTGACACAGACACAGCTGATTTCTGACTCACAATGTCAGGAACAACTCCTGTGCAATAACTCTCTAATCAGCCACCCGTTTACTGGTTACCACTTGTTATTTATTCACCCATCTCTATTTCCTCGCTGCAGTAGTAAGAGTTTTTAAAAAATCTGATGTAGCTTTTCCAAAACGAACAAACAAGCATTTCGGAGTACGTCCCTTCCCCTCGCATCCCTGCTGAGTTTAGAGTAAAGGGACACTTAGCGGCTCAGCATCCTCCAGCTCCTCGCTGTTTCATTCTCTATTTCAGTGCTGCTCATACTGTTATATTGTCATATTGTATATACATCCTTTGCACTATGCTCCATCGCACTGTGTACATGTATGTGTACCTGTATATCACATCCACCTCTGACATGTACATAATAATGATAATATTTTACTCCTGCATCCTTTGCACTCTGCTCACTGCACTATTTGTCAATATGATATTGGTTTTTGTTCATAGTGTGTGTACTTGTGTTGTCTACACTGTAGCCTGGGTCTGATTTATTTTATTGTTGTATGAGTAAGCACATCGTGAGCATTGTACAATCCTGAGTCAAATTCCTCGTCTGTGCACACTAAAGCTGATTTTGATTTTGATTCAAAACCAGCTTTCCACCTGTCGTTAGTAGCACGCATGAAAGAGTTTTAAGTTCTGTGATTAAATGTTTCTTGCTGAAATGATCCCTGGGAATAGTAGTTAACTTCTAGCCCCAGGTTTTTATATTCACATCCTTGTATCTTCGACTTCAGGTTTGTTTATTGTTATTCATCACATACCCTGCACTATAACTCTAAAGTTTAAAAAAAACAACTCTACCATTGCAGTTTTCACTTATTCCAACAATTTCATCGCTAAACACTGCCCCCGAACATCTCAAATTTCATTGCAAGTTTTGAGAAAAGCTGCCACAAAATCAGGCATTTTAGGCCACAGCAATCACTAAAAAAGCCCGAAAAATCCCAGAGTGACTGAACAGCAACAACAGAAATGAAAGTAGCAGCAGCGGAAGTCAGTAATAATAAGCAGAGGTAGTTAAATGATACTAATATTAACACTAATAGCAGCAACAGAAGTATTGACAGTAGCAGGAGTAAATATTTAAACAGTTCAATAGTGGCAAGGCTTGAATAACACTAGCAATGAGTTGTGCATAATGTGAGATATGTACAGTATTGTATAGGTGTATGACTTCCAAAGGAAAGGTAAAGGTATTTGCTTAAGTATGATACCTCACACATTACACAATGTCTGGGTGAAGAAATTGAAAAACATTTTATCAGTTGTGACACTTCAATTAGTTGTTGGCAAAGAAAGTTGCTGATGTACATAATTTACTCAAATGCTCTGTGAACAGATATTTCTTTTTCTGTGTGCGTTTGTCTTCATACCTGCATTTTTTTGGGTGCTCGTCTCTCTTGTTGTTGAACTCGAGGGAAATCTTGGCGTCCAGGCCGATGCCGAAATAGTTATTCATCACACACTTCTCTGAACATTGCCTATGAATACAGAAAACGCGTCAATTGTTTAATAAAACGTGGCGACACACTAACACAGGAGCGCATTATTTAGCCACGGCTGGTATTGTAGCAGATGAGTGCACACAGAGACTTACACAGACTCCTCGCTGAAGGTGACAGTGTTGAGGCTCTCTGGTTTCTCAAGGACAATGGGGGAGGTGGGGCTTAAGCTCCCTTGGCCTGGATAGAGGAACAACTGGTGTCATAAAAAATGGTATCTTATAGTATAGTTATAGTAATGATCAAAGTTTGCTTGTAAAATCGGAATTATCAGTTGATCTTTAGACAAAATAACATCAAAGTTGCAGGTTATTCTTGATGCGATGAGTCGTCTTCAAACCTTTTCTGACTAAATGCAGTAGTAAGAGTTTTTAAAAATCTGATGTAGCTTTTCCAAAACGAACAAACAAGCATTTCAGAGTACGTCCCTTCCCCTCGCATCCCTGCTGAGTTTAGAGTAAAGGGACACTTACGAGGCTCAGCATCCTTCAGCTCCTCGCTGTTTTCTCTTTTGATGGAGGACAAGGACGACATCCTCTGGACCTGCGTGTGTCGGTTCTGCTCGTCCACCACTGAAATGACGACATGCAACACACTCACGTTTACGCGTCAAGGCATGGCTGTGTCAAAAAGATACCTAAAATAAAACACAATTTCTGGCTGTAATCTGAGAGGACTTCTTCTTACCTTTCTCGGCCTGCTCAATGATCTGCCTCAGGGCTTTCTTCAGGCTGTTGGCCCTGAGCATCAGCTGCTCCTTGGACCGGTACGTTTTACCCTCTGAACCAGACTCGCCGCCACTTTCGCTGGGGCTGGAGCCGCCGCTCTCCTGGCTGGGCACCGAACCAGCTGGCACCACCTGCATGTGGCAGGAAAAGAAAAGCACACCCTCGTGCTGTTATAATACATCTATAAAATGATATCTGCACCATCGTCGCATGTTCCTGTTCAGTGGCCTTTTTGTTTAATCCCTGATGTTATCCGACACCCCTATGAGACTTCTTGAATTCTGAGAGTAGCATTAGCATATTATCACAAAAGCAGCAGAATTAAACCAGAAAATGGCTCCTCATTCATACATTTTTACAATTCATGCTCTGTGGAGCGTCACAGTGGCGCAACATCTGTTTCTGGCAGAAGGGAGGCAGCAGTTAATATTCATTTACAGGCAGAACTGAGGAATGTCCATATTTTATTTGTCAAATATGTAATCATGCTTGATGCAAGACTAAAATTCCCCTTTTATTGAGCAAAAGGTTGGAAACATACTGACATTTTTGAGGGCTATTTCTCCTACAGCACCGACATCAATCTGTCAATAAAAGAGTCCAAAGGGAGCAGAGACAAAAAAGTCTCTATGCTGTTTGGTTTATTAGCTCCTTTGAGGAAGGATGTGTGAAAAAAAACACCATTGTTTTTGCAGCTCCTCCTGTAAAGCATCAGGGGATTGAAGAACTCTCTGGTATTCCACTTTATATCCTTTCTGAGCAAACACCACCATTCAGTATCTCGGAAATGCAGTGCATTCGTTTTCTTACCAACTTCATCTGTGGCATCATTGTCAAGATACCTGACGATGATGATACTGGAAACTGACATATCGTGCTTTGTTAAGCATCCTTACTTTGGGCCAGTATGATGACAAACTGTTCAAAACACTGAATTTTAAGAAACGGGTGTGTAGTTTAGAGAAAGTGTCACCAAACTCTTGTTTCAAAAAAGGCTGATAAGCTTAATATAAATCAGGACGTAGAAGGGCAAGAAGACGTTCTTATTCATGTGAGCACTTAAAGAAAAGTAATGTTTACTTTGTGACATTGTTTGAGGAGGTGCTTTGCGTGTCAAAAATCAGTTTTGCCTTCATTCCCAACTTGTTACTCATCTTGTGACTCCTCAGGTTTATCCCTTAAATGGACCACTGCCGATACTGCTCAATTCAACAGTAAATATACAGTAGATTAAATGTTCTTTAAACAAATGGCTGATATCCATGAAGTGTTAAATCAGTGTAACATTTTATTGACTGGTGTCCTTAAACAAGCAGGTTTTATGTCACTTTTTCCAAATCTCATTTTGGTGTTGCTTGATATTTAGAACTGTGATTGGAATCAGGCTGTGAGACAATGCACTGCTTGTTATGACTATTTCATATTGATTTTAACTGGCAGTGTTATTACCTGGGCCTCTGCTTCCTCACTTAAGGCCTTGACGAGGGAATCAAGCTTTTCGTTCAGCAATGCACACTGGGAGGGGAGAGAGAGAGAGACAGAGAGAGAATGTGAGAAGGAGATGTTTATAGTTTATATGGCTCTTTTGCTCACTTCAAAATCATATGAGAAAATGGTGTAAATTGGGAGATACAGTACAAATCAATGCCGGGCAGAAATGCGGCTGCAGCAACACACAACAACAGCGTGAAATCGATACCTATACAGCGCATAGAGGTCTTTTATTTGCAGAAACAATAGCCGAATTTCCCTCCGGGTAACAATAAAGCATCACTTTATTTGGAAAAAGACGGATAAGCGGGACGGAGCTCAAAGCGCTCTGACAGGAAGCTGGTGAAGGCTGGAGACGCCTCTGCTGGATGAAAATATTTTCTTTGTTTGGAAACAAATGTCTCACAAAAACCTTTTTTTTTAAAAAAAGATTTGGCAAACCACTCTTACTCTCAGCGTGAGTTTATTTCAACCCTGTAGGTCTTTCACCTGCTGGTAACAGACAGCTACTCTAATGATTTAGTTTTACCCCTCAACATCTAGTGTTTTCCACTTTAATGATGAAAAAAAAAACAACAACAATTGCACGCTTCCTCAAAACTTGCGACATCTGTGGCATTGTGCTGTGTGATGGAACTGCACATTTTCAAGTGGCCTTTTATTGTGGCCAGTCTAAGGTTTTGACAGATTTGTGAACAATATTTGAGAGAAATAGGCCTTTTGTGAACAAAGAGAAAGTCTTAGATCTTTGAGTTCAGCTCATGATGAATGGGGGCAAAAACAAAAGTGTTGCGTTTATAATTTTGTTCAGTGTAAATAATATAAAATGAATATAAACAGGTTAATGACAGGGAACATTCTTGGTCATATAAATGTAAATTTGATTATTCTATGGACAAGGCCTTTGGTGTTGTAAATTTTTAAGGGCACAAAGACCAAATGCCAGCGCAGCACAGCCATAATATTTTTATTCCATTTTTTTCTAATTTGTTAATGTTTGTCAATAATCATAACCATTCATCAAGAACGCTGGCGGTCAGTCACAGTCACACGGGGTGCTGACAGAAGGTCAGTCTATATAATGACTAGAGGTGGAGGAACAAATTGATTCTTAGAAGCATCAAGATGCAGACGTGGACGAATCTGAATCAATTCACAAATGTCAAAAATCTATTTTACCACCCCCTAAATGTTAATTCCTAATGCAAAGGAAACAGGAAAGCTTGGTGACCATGGTGGAGCTGAGGTTAGTAAAGCAAATTATGGATGCAAACTAGTTTCAGCTAATGAAGAGATCTGTTTCTTTTAAATTTTAATTTATAAATAAAATGCTCAGTCACTATCCAGAAATCCTGTATAGAAAAAAAGATGCATCAAGATGCATTGATATTATAGTTTTATAACTGCATCGCAGCCCTCTGAATCGTAATTGAAATGTATCGTGAGGTGCGCAGAGATTCCCACCCCTAAACAGCCTGTCCTCCACAGAAAAATGACCATATAGCCTGTTTCAACCGCACCAAATTACGACTTATGTTTACGTTTATTGTGGCAGCAACCTCTAGTGGCCGTACAGCGCAAACACATACACGTGACAAAGGTGATTACATTTATACATAGCCATAAAGTTGTACTCTGGCGGTGCTTTTCCCCCAGGGGACCAGCGTTCGGTTCCCATGTGAACTGCATTTTCTAAATTAACTTAACTACATTAGCTTCGCTAGCTAGCTAACTATATTAGTCATAAAGGCGTTGACAGCTCCCCCGTACCCCTTAACCCTACCCTAACCTTCACAGGGGTGTGTGCCTAAATCTAAATCTAAGTCAGTGATTGTATGCATGTCGACCGGTGAACCCAACAGCTGCTAGCGGATCGGGTTCACCTTCTTTGTTTCAGTCCAGTATCTACGTCTTAATGTCATGTGAAGGAAGCCATGTGATTTTTGAAAACGTAGGTCCGGTTGGGAGCTCTAAATTATCATTTTGGTAGGGATGTACAAACACCACCGGTAGGGGCGCTATAATAGGACACACTCATATTAGTCGTATTTGGAGTATTGTTAAAACAACCTTTGTTGCCGTTTAGGTCGTAGGATATATTGCCTAATGATGATGTCATACTAAAGTGATATTAATGTTTTTTGTATTATTTGAATGGCGGGGATAACCTATATCCAATAGTTTACAACTATTTGGGAACAGCAGCAGACTTCAGACGCCAACACATTGTTTCAAAGCAGCCACAGGAGCTGGATAAGAGAGAGATGCGACCCGCGACCAGTTCATCACAGTTTATAATAATGCAGCACAGTGAGAAGATAAGTGTCTGTTTGTCAGCGACTCCAGTTTGCAGTGTAGCTCAGACAGGTGCCGCTGTGGCTCAGGAGATAGAGCGGGTTGCCCGTTTATCAGGTTCAATCTCCGGCTCCTCCAGGCGGCATGTCGAAGATACTGAACCCCGAATTGCCCCTGGTGGCTGTTCCGCCAGTGTATGAATGTGTGTCAATGTTAGTTTCTGCTTGAGCACTTAGGCTCAGTGATTGAATGCAGATGTAGTGTAAAGGCGCTTTGAGTGGTTGAAAAGCCTAGAAAGGCGCTATACAAATATGGAGTACTTGACCGATAAACCACACAACATAAAGGAACATTCCACTTTATCACGTTGACACTTCTGTCCATACTCAAAGACCTTAATGGCCTCACTGAAATTCTGTAGCTACATACAATATGAACAGTACTAAATCTCAATTACTGGTAAGTGTACATGGTTAATTTGAGGAGGTCGTCGATGTTGCACATTATGTATCGTGAGTCAGTGAGTTGTAATGACCTGAAAAATAACACTATATGACATGTAGTCGCTCTGCCTTTATATAAACAGAGTGAAAACTGAGGGGAGAAAAAGAGGGTTTCAAAGGAGTTTTTTTTTTTTTTTTATGAAACGGCATTTTAGCCAGAGGAGTGACTTTAACCTACTTTTTCAACTCTGTTACAAAACACATCCACACCTCTTTAGCACTCATGTTCAGCCCTTCAGCTTCAATTGCTCTTTAAACTGGATTGTTGTAATGCATCAAATAATAGAATAGATAGAAAATATGGACAACCTGAGGGAATGAAGAACCTTCAACACAACTATTTCTATTATACACACATCAACACTGCCCACTAGTTTCTGTTATACAAGCTCTTACATAACACATTCAAATACACACCAACAGAACCATTTACCTTCTTGGCCATTGCATCTGCCTCCTCCTTGTTCTCTGTGGCTCTCTCGTACGCCTTCCCCACCTCCGCCACAAAATCATTCACCGTCCCACACAGAAACCTGGCGTGGAGGTGGAGAAGAGTGTGCACAATGAGGGAAGAGAGGGAAAAGAGAGGAGAGAGAGGGAGTGTGAGGGTTAATGTGATTAATGTTGATAATGTAACAAATTAGCCCGTGAACACGTTTCAGATTTGGTGATTCACACGCGTGCACACGTTCCCGTTTCATCGCCGCCCACCTGCCCATCAGCTACGTCGCCTCCGCACAGTCACTATTTACTCACAGCTGTTACATTGCTGCTGAGTCATACAGCAGCAATGGGAGGTTTCTCCAAACTCACACACTTGTGCATTTTTTAGCAAATATTGGACCCTGCAAAATTAATATTGCTCGTCTGCAGCAGGAAAAACACGCCCGCTGTTCATGATTCTCATCCTCCTGTACAGCTCAGTGGGTTTTATTTCCAAATGAGATATCTGGAAATTTACAGATGTATGATAGAACACTGTCCTGACAAATTTATGGCAATATCCTGCAAACGTCCCTAGAACTCAGGTGGAAATGAATTAGTCATGTGTCATTGATTTACAGCTCAAGGTTATTGTTGGAAAAGTTTGACTACACAATGCAAGGCCATTTAGTTTTAGCTGTTAACCAATGAAAAGAAAAAAAACGCCGTTCTTAATCGAACATCTAATCAATTATGAAAATTCCAGATGAAACTGCAACCCAGCTCCCTTGTTAGGAAGGGGAAGGATGATTTTTTTTGAGGATGCTCTGGTGCTTTGATGTCTGCAATGAAGTGCTGCACATGTTTTATCAGTCAGTGGGGGCAAATATTATTTTCTAGGCTGTGATCTGCTGTGGAGGCAACGTGACAGAGACACTAGGCGGACAGACAAGCTGGTTAATAAGGCCAGGCTCAGTACTCAGCCTGGACATATCCGACAACCCCTTCACCACATCTTCAAGGGCCAAAAAAGCAGCAGCAGCGGACACTTCATCTCGCTTCGCTGAAGGACTGAGTGGTCCAGGAGATCTTTGTTCCCCAAAGCCATCAGACTCTCCTCTGTCCTCTCTCTCTCTACCTATCCTTCCTCCCCTACGGGTCTGTGCAATAATCCTTCAAGGCTGTTTTATTGGCACTTTTATTCGTCATCTTGATTTTTTATTTACTGTTTGTCTGTTAACTTATCGCTACTGTCTGTTTTTTTCTTTTAATCAATGTTTGTATGCTACCAGTCTGAGCTACTGTATAGCTGAATTCCTCACAGGGGATTAAGTGTCTGCCTGTCTTGTTTGTGTCTTTTTTTATGACATTTTTGGGCAATAATATTAAATTGAATCACAAAGCAGCTCTTTCTGTTGGAGCACCGTACTCACTTGCCAGTAACAGATCATAGTTAATGGTTAAAAGGGAACCATTAGAGTCTGACAGCAGTCTTATTTAATGTCACTGCAGTTACTTTGCTGGCAAAAACAACATACTTAATACAGTAAACTGGATAATAACAAGTCATTGCATTAAATACCAAGCAAACCCCCAAAACAGCCTGAATCTTGATGCTATTTTCACACGAACTCCGACCACACCAACATTTTCTTACCATTTTTAAAGATACTTAAACTAGTGAACAAATTACACTAAATTCATAAGAAAGTATGCTAAGAGAAAGTGTCTCGCTGAACTTGCTGATGCAGATGAAGCCCCGAAGGGACATTATAATGTGATTTTTTACGTTATTTCGATCATGTGTTGAGTGTTTCTCTTGACCCTTGGCCGATCGAAACCTGTTAAAATTCCACTGTGTGATTTCATAAAGGAAAAGGCAAATTTTTTTGGGGCGACAACACTGGTGCTGTGTTTCAATGAAAATGTACTGCGAGTGTGTCCTGAAGTCCCAGAGGCATTTTAAATGTGCTGCAGGTCTCTACTACAGTCAGCAGCAACACAGAGCGTTGGAGAAAAGTGCTTTGTAATGGCCGCTCGACTTTTCCCAAAGGAAGACTACTAATGTACTAATGTACTGAGGATGACCCCTAAATACTGATTCATCTGTCTCTTTCACTTACAGCCCGGCGGCCCTTACTGTCCTCTTCGTGTGTGTGTGTCTCCTTAGGGAGGAGACCAATGCAAAAAATCAATACACATTGACCAGCAGCTCAACCTCCCCCTTTTAATCACCTCTCTCTCTCATCATCGCTCTTCTCATTTCCCCCCTCTGCCATCTTTATTCTCATCTTCCCTGCCTTCCAATCCTTGACCTGCTCTCTCCTCCTCCTGTCTACTTTTCTCTCCTGCCCTTTTTTCGAAGCCATGCGTGGCACGTACTTGGCAGAGGAAATGACGTCACTGTGCTTGTCCGAGTCCAGGATCTTGGCGAGGTGGGAGGCCACGGAGTCTGCATACTGAGTGATGTGGGCCTGAGAGAGAGAGACAGAGAGACAGAGAAGTTTGTTCCTGGGGCTATTTAGTTGAAAGGGTCTAGTATAACCTCACGTAGGAATTAGTCTTTGTTCAAGTTTCACTTGAAATTTCCTTTGATGGCTCAACAGCCGTCCGCTGGAAATCCGTGACCTTTAATGAGATTTAAATGCAGTTTGATAATTAGATTTAGAACCAGGCCAAAATCAAAACATATTTTTCGCTACAAAAAACGTGTTTAATACTGAGCTGCAATTTGCCGTCGCAACTGGAAGCCAGATGTTATGTTGGTATTATAAACATGGCATACTTTGTCAATTATGTAACCTAAAATTCAAAATGAAAAGCACTTTGATTCTTGATATCAGCAGTTCACAACCTTTTTACACTATGACCATTCAAAATGAAGCACTGTCACATGTTTTAGTGAGATTTTTCTTCTCAGATTGTTTGATCAGAGTTTGATTGATTTTGTGTAGCAGTAAGGTATTTTGTCTTCTCTGTATGCTGTAAATTATCCTGAAACTCCTCACGTTTACAGTTCTGAAGCCCCACGATGGGATTTCGTAGGGGAGAATTAATATTCAAACGAGTCTCTGAGGTACTATTCAATTCTTATGCTATTTCGAAATGTCTCGCCCTGGTACGTAGCCTTCATGTTGCGATTGTATAGTTTCTTTCCTGTTTATGTGCAAAAAACAAAGATTTTATTTTCCTCTGTCTATAATTTAAGTGGTTTGTTCATTTCATTTCCACTTTAGAAAGAAATACTGAAAAGCTTGGAGTAATGAGATTGTAAAAATCATTTTAAACCAGGAGGATCATGACGCTTGATGGCTCCTTCTGTGTACTTAGTTTATGTAAGTTTGGGGTGTTGACATTGGTCGCCCCCCCGAAAATCCCTCTTCGGTTGATTGAATCAGCCTTTAACTATCTGGGGCGTGACTGAAGAAAGCATTAAAGTGATGGCTCCAGAGGTAAGTTTTTCATCAGTGATGCACCAAAGTGATGAATGAATTAGTGGCTCTGCAGGTGCAGAATCTCACTGTAATTTAACACGTCCTTTAACTACCATGTAGACTTGGGAGTTGAGAAGCAGTTTGAGCTTAAATTTGAAATACAGAGCTGCCCTTAGTCTATATCTACACCACTTGTTGGTGTTTAAGGATGATTGCTTTGAGTTCCAGCTGCCAGGTTAAATTGATTCTCAGCGCATGTTTTCCAAAATAATTTCTTGGAGCTTGTGGAGATCTGGCTTTGTGCAGCTAATTTATGGATACCATCTGTCAAAAAGCAGGCAGCTTCCCAAATGTTCTGCAGAGTAATTTACCTGCAGAGGATATTCAAGGCAGTCGTCTTCTTTCACTATAGGTGTGCGTTTAGTGGTTGTGGGCACCTCGTACGTCATCACACTCCATCTAAAGACACACATAGACACATGCCGATGTCAAGCACCAGAGAAAACAAACTTTATTATCAGCTAATCAGATCAGAACAGGAGGAGACAGGTAATCGAAACACGCCACTCTATCTGTGACTGTATCGCGTAAAAAAAACAAAAAAAAAAAAAACAGATTAACAAAAATCCACCTTTAGTTCAACAAAAAATAAACCATTAAGCAGCTGCAGAAGATGTGTAAACTTTTTGACCTATTTGAGTTATGTCCATTTTAATTAAAGAAATTTTTTGCTCGAATGTTAGCTGGATACTACTCTTTCATCTGTACTGTAATTATAAAGCTACAACCGTTAGCTTAGCACAAAGACTGGAATCAGGGGGGAAACAGCTAGCCTGGGTCTTCCAAAGGTAACCAAATTTGCCTACAGGCACCTCTAAAGCTCACACATTAACATTTTATAGCTCATACAAAAGCTGAAGTGTACAAAACGACTAGTGTGGTTTCAAGTGCCGGGCTATATTCAGGGACTTCCTCATGCTAACTTTAGCTAACTGACTGCTGGCTTCAGTTTCATATTTAAACAGACTGAAATGAGAGTGGTTATTGATCTTTTTCTCAGCAAGAAGTTAAAAAAAGTATTTCCCAAAATATTAAACTATTTCTTTTACTAAGGTTTGGGTGCCTTAGACTTACTTTAGTTTTATATAATTCATGAAAAAATTCACACAACACAGCTGCAACTAAAGACTTGTACTACTGTATACCCACATTTTCCAGTCTTAAGTCATTATTATTGGACCCTAAAATTTAAACTTTTTTAAACATCATCTATGATGATTGTTTGTAAAATATATAGAGCCTCCTTAGCATTTTTTAAACTTGCTTTAAGTCTCATAATTTGAATGTGAAATTAAGTAATTCACTACCATGAATATTTGGGAATGTAAAAACATTCAGGCAAATTTGACCTTTAACCAGAATGTACCTTAAATGTCTGGCTGAAGAGATGATGGATTTATCAACTGATTAAATCCATATAAGGACGAAACTGTTGCAGAATGAGGAAGATGATTTAGTAAGGCACTCACAGTCACATTTATACAGCAGCTAAAAGTAATTCAGTCCTTAATCCACCTGCAATGGACTTTGCTCTGAAGTCCGAGGAACATGACAAGAAGCTAAAGCCCTCAAAAGATAAAAAAGCTAACATGCAAGTGCAAACCTGGTTGGACACTGTTTTGTTGCCCCCCTCCACCCTCTTCTCCCTCTGGTCTTACCGGTCCAGCATTTTGGTGGTGGCCCTCTCCAGCTTCTCCAGGATCTGCAGCAGCTGAGCGTCGTCATCACAGAGGCCTCCCCAGCCCAGAACACGAGCCAGGTCGTTACCTGTGCCCAGAGGCAGCACGCCGAGCTGGCACTGTGGAAAGAGAAGATAATCAGTTTTCAACAGCACATAATATTACAATCAGAAATTATAAATCAGTTTATAATCCGCAAACAAATTGATTAAATTCCATTTTTAATCAAAAGCAGCAGAAGACAAATGATTTATGTTTGTAATAATACACCAGTCTCATCAGCTTAAATCACAGCGTCTGAAGCGACTGGAGACAAATTTATCTGCACAAACCCAATTCTGGTATTGGATATGGACTTTCTCTTTTCCCCCTCGAGAAGCAACAAGACAAAATGCAGGCGTAAAATCAAATGTCCAATAATTAAACATATATATCCCAATAGCATCACAAATTGTTCAGGTTAGTAAACATGAGGACACTCGTTGTACTTAAGAACAACCAGTGTGCTCATGGTTTCATAATTTAAGTTTACTTAACTCACAGTGGAGGATTTTACACAGGAGTCATGTTTAGTCAGTGTGACGGCGTCCTTACACTGATGTTTAGGGACACAAATATGAAAAGATGCCCTCGACAGTTATACATTAAATTAAAATCTTCAGTTTATTTCATCTTGGGTATCAAGTGAAATAGACAACAGTAGTCAAGCAGTAAAGTGAAATACAGAAACCTTATCTGGATCAGTAATTTAAGCTAGTGATTTGAGTCATGAAAGGTAACATAAATTGCAACATAAAGACAAATCTCAGATTGAGATTGCAGAAGCAAGCTCATGTGTCGGCACAACCTGCACTGAAACATAAGACTGGCTGGCCCTTGATATTAACGGGTTAATGTCTTTATTATTATTAAAATCATTAAAACTGATTTGACACAGCACTTACTTATCGAAATTAAAACACTAATTTAAAATTAAAAACCATGTTATCCGACATGGTATTCATTAACTCAGATTAATTCCATGACGTTGATTAATTAGTCTAGGTAAGCAGCGTTTCATTGGTAATTTTACCCATTGCCGCCCTCACTTTCTCTTCATATTAAGATAAAATGCATAAACACAAACACATAGAAACAGTCAAAAGCAATACTAATTACATAATAAAGTCATGAAGTGCATTGAGATATCAGTTACAGTCTTTCTGTATCAAATGTCATTTTGTTCCAGGGAAGTCGCCGTCAATACTCTGACATATCCGGTTCTCTCTTTTTTAAGTCTCTACATGACAGAATTTTAGTTTGTTAAACATGACACCAAAATCTGATAAACAGTCCAGACCTCCTGTGCTCCTGCAGCATCATTTTCCTCACAGTAAATCATGGGACACTGTCCTTCCCTGACATTGTTTCGTTATTGTTTCATTTCCCTTTATTTCCAACTTCTCTTCCTCTTTGGCTAGAGTTTGGTCAAAATATCAACAAAATGTACTCGCTAGATGTTCAACACTACGGTGCATTGTTCAGATTCCATTTCAGGTTTCAGGACAATGTACAGCAGCAGTGACCATGATCATATCAACATTAGTACAAGAGGTAGTTTGCTGCTTTCTCTTGTCCAGCGTTCTCTACCTTCAATATTACATCATCGTCCCCTCCTCCTCCTCCTCACCTGTTTATGGAGGTTGAGTTTATCCAGCTCTGAGAGCACCCAGCCCACGCTGCCGTCTCCTCCGCACACCAGGATACGAAACGTCACAAACTTCTGGAAAAGGCGTAGGCTGAGGGAGGAGAGCGGGGAGGAGGAGAGGAGTGGGATGGGACAGGAGGATGAGGAGAGAAAGAGGAGGAAGAAGAGCACTAAATGTTAAGAGGTAGATGTCATGAAAAGGCAGCGGAATTACAGCATCAGCACTTCCATTAAACCGGTCGTGGCGGACTACAAACACCCACGAGTGAAGCAATCAGCGAGTAAGAATGCAGCCTGTTAACAAGAAAATCTAAGACTTTTCTGCTTTGCTGTAACCTAAAACAGAAGGGTATTATTTCATTTTTAATTTTTCCCCATCAATCATCAATTTAGAAATACAANCCCGAGCTCTGGTCCTCCGTTCATCAGGTCAAAGACTTGCGCCGGGTTGAGAAGCTGCTTGAACTTGCGGAGGAACTTCACCCCCTGGTTGTCTCCGCTTTTGGAGTTGACCAGGACCAGGAGAGGACTGGTGCACGACGCTGAGGCGGCCTTCCAGAAGCCTGAACATAAGGCAATATAAATGAATAAGCTGCAAACATTTTTAATTCCATATGTTGGCACTTAAGCCAATCATGCTGAGAAAGCTGTGGATCCTGTATGTCAGAAAACTGGTTTAAATCCGGTGACAGATATCTGTTTTGTGGAATGTGAATGTCTAAAATATGAATAAATAAGACAAATGCTGCCCTTTTTTGGTAAATTTGCTGCAAATATCTTTCTTTTTTAAAATTTCTACTATAAAACTTTTGTCTAAGCATGCCAAAATTTAAAAAGGTTTTTTAAAAATGTTTTTTTTTTACTTAAATAATACAAGGGATCAAAAGCATTTGCTTGAAATGAGACAGCAGGAACACTCAAGCCCCCTGCATCCAAAGAACGACAGCACTGGAGTTGAAAGGTGACATTTGTGAGCTTCGATCCTACTGTACATGCAATACTCTCCACCAGAGAGCCTGTATATGTGTCTATGTATGTGTATGTGTCTTACCATCTGAGTCGATGCTGTTAAGTGCAGTGGGAGGGATGATTGACACTCGATATTGACCCAAGGGACACACCTTCCCCATTTGTTCTTTACAGCTGTTGTGGACCTGCACACACACGCACACACACACACAGTTAGGTCTCCATAGTAATTCTATATTTCAGTAGAAGCAGAAAGGTCATTACATTCCTCTGAAACCCTCCAAATGTCAGTTCTGTGCCCTTTACAAATACCACTCTGATTCATTTGTGTGTGTTTCCCTGTGTGTGTGCTGAGGATTAATTTGCCCTAAACACTCAAAAGAAATTCAGCCTTTGCTAAGTGAAACTGTGAGACGGAGTCGAGTTACATCTCTGTAACTGTGAGTTTGCGTCTTAAAAGGACTTTTCCTGCATTATTCCTTCATTTCCTTATGTTTTTTTTTTTTACAGCTGTGACAACCATTTAACTGCTTATATCACATCACAGTGCAATTTTTTCATTAGTTGTTTTTCAACAACATAAACTACATGTTTTAAAATGAATTTTATATTGTGTACTCCTACTAAAGTGAAGGCTTACAGGAGGGCAAATTGCATTGATCGATCGTTTTCTGTGCTGGTCTGAACACTGAGAATAAATGAGAACTTCAGCAAAACTGGTTTAAATATATATTGAATCATGGTGAATCTATTTTAAAACAAGTCAATAGTTTTACATTAAAGCTGCATTCTTTCAATTTATTTTTGGCTCTTGGGGATAGCTAACAAACTGTAAACATTACATATTGCCACGCAATAAGCTTAGTGCTGCAGGGCTCCACGAAGCAACATTATTATTCATTTGGAGGTGCGTTTCTGGCTGCTCGGCGAATGTTGGTCCACTTCTTGCTCTCTTTTTAGCTCTGTTTTGGTCTCCATCAACCCTTGACAACATGCAGAATTCAAGTTTTCATGTTATGTTAGTCCTGTGAAAGTGTCCTGTAATGGGACATACTGAGAATCTTTAATGCCCTTGCACAGGAACATTATTCTCTTTATCTTGTTGATCCGGTCAGAGCATCAGACTCAGACTCAGTAACCCTGGAGCTGACAGAAATTCATCAGCTCTGTTTTATTTCTCATGTTTACCAGCCCTCCTCCTTCTCCCCTTCTGCGCTGCCATCCTTAGTGCCGTCCCATTACTCTGACGACTTGATTGAACTTTTCAGACCTTGAGTCTTTGAGGGGCGAGCGAGTCAAGAACAATAAAAAGTTCAGTCTGAGTGCTCTGAAAGTCACATTTTTCTGTGCTAATATCAACGTGTCAGACTGATTCACGAGCAGACAAAAGAAAATGTAATTTCAACCTCTGTTTCATTCAGTTTTTGGATCAGAAGAAATATACTGTATATATCAGAAACGCTGTAGCAAATGAAAACATTTACCAGTGACAAGTGTTTGAATGCACTTTTGTTTTAAAGACTGAATCAAAACACTTCCTGTAGTATCCTGAATAACTGATTTGAAGTAGCTGCTTTGTGTTTGAGAAATTTAGATCAAGACGTGGCTGTTTTTTTTCTTCCCACCACTACGATAATTAATTGGGACAGCTCTCTCGACTCTGTTACCATGAATATCAGTGCCTTTATATCATGGATTATGATATGATGTTTGATCAGATTCATCTAAAAGCTGTCAAGGGTAAGATCTTAAATAACTTTCAGCTTGCAGTGATGTCCTAAATAAACAGTAACACTGATTTGACAGGACAGTTACTTGACAGGATAGAGGCCACAAGCAATCCCACTCACAATGGCTTTGCACCAGAGGCAGCGCCAGTCCTGCAGCCGCCGCACGCTGCCACAGTTCTTGTCACACACCACACATTTGGCACTGACCGGCAGGTTACCTTCCAGCCACTGGTGCGGCATGAAAACCTGGGAAATCATGGGAAAAGTTTGACAACATGGTGTAGAAACAAACTTCATCACATAAGAAAGGAATTATTTTAACCAAATGCATCTCACTCCATCCTGGGTAACTTATAATTACGTTTAAGTGAAATCTGATATCTTTTTTTTTAGCTTTAGCACACAACCTACAATTTAAACTAAAGCTCTGACATGTTTTCTCTCACTGAATGGATATTTGGTTACGTGCGCTCAAACGCATAAAGCACAGCCTAGTCACTCACCCCGTCCTCATCCTCAACAATGTCATTTCCTATGGAGGCCAGTGTGGTCCATTTGCAGTTGTTGGTGGAGCGAACTGCACAGCGCTTATGAGCCTTGAACTTACATACTGCAGAGGGAAGATCAATATATGTCATGTGAAACAAACTTAAATAAACCACCATGAGAGTTCAAACACATAAAGCGCATCAACACGAGGTGCTGGGAAAGGTTTTGCACATTCTTCACAGTGTAAATTACCAAAATGTTATCTGGAATATCCTGTGCAACTTGGATTACGATAGACGGCATCATCTCTGGTGGATCTATTCAAATGCAAAAAGTTTGCACTTCTGGTACTGGGTTGTGATAAATGCACCCACCTAATGTCTTCTCTTTAGTCTGTGTCAGAACTGGTTGGACGATTTAACTTTTTAAAAATATTTTTAGGATGACTTAATTATTCACTGCTTATTATTTCAGAGCTGATGTTTATGTTTTGCCACCATGTATTGCTGTTATCAGAAAATTCTGGTTCGGCACCAGTGTAGTTTACATGAATCAGGACAAAATATTGCTTATCTACAGCATTTTTAAACATTTCGCATATAGTTTTTATTTCATACATTTCTATGTAATTTTTTTGGTAATTCAAATTATTTCGTTAGGATCTATAGGAATTAAGTAAAAGGACAAATCAAGAACAAGCATTTTAATTAACAACCAACAACATAAAAATTTGCTAAAGATGTTAAATACCATATAATGTGTTAAAGGTAACTGACCTAAAAACCCTACACAGCATGTGGCGGTTCAGATGTTTTACAGCTGATAAGAGAGGGGTGAGGAATTGATTTTACTCAACTGTTTCCAAGGTGTCAGTGTGTCAGACCTGTGATGAAACCTGCCTCATCCTGCAATAAAGAGCTATAAACCTACTTCTTTACTTCGACATGCTCTAAATGTTTTTCTATCAGCGCTAACACTGTCAGTAAAGAGGAGAATGTCCCTGACATTTAAGTGACAGAAAGATAATTGAGATTATTGCTCTGGTTATACGAAAGATATTTGACACTAGCCCTCAGAAAATCACGGTTGGTTTGCACAATCTTTCAAGGATTGTTTTTGAATGTGTGTGTGTGTCAATGTACCTTCACAGGACAAGCCGTGGGAGGTGACGCCTGGCAGAGCCTCTCTGCAGACGTTGCAGAAGGTCGGTCTGGCGTGCGAGCAGGCGTACCAGTTGTGCATCCCAGAGAAATGCTCCATGTTGAATTGGCTGGCCTGGTGAAGGACAAATATGGAAGGAGAGGACAACGACATCAGCAGGCTGTGTTAAACTGGATCGGCTCCAGAGGTGGAAACACAGAAGGACAAAACAAAAATCACCAGAGCGCTACATCACAATGGGAGACAAGATGGGACGATGCCTTTTTAAACTTCATGCTGAACTGAACAGCCAGGGGAAAGCATGGCTACAAGGATAAGATAATGACATCAGCAGTACATTATGGCCCCAGGACTAAGACATACAAGGATAGAGATGCTACAGCTGACTGACCTGGGTAAAACAGGTCCACACAGGCAGAATATAAGCGTAAGCCGGCGCTTTTAAAGATAGCAGGATAAGACTTCAGTGGCATCACACCAAACTTCTTGTACAAAATAATCGCCTTTCCTCATTTTCAGAAAGTGTTCATAACTCTAGAGATATCAAAATGCCAGCTCCAAAATAAGGACTGCTCTTAAGATGCTATCCACAATTTGAACCAGCAGAAACAGGAACGATGTGGAACAACACATGGACTGGTGTACAACAATGACATAAGTGAAAACCCTCAATACACTGTTGTAAAATGCCAAGATCCTCAGAGTAGTTCAGCTCAGCAGCTCACAGTCTTCAGCTCTCTATATAGCCTATTAAAGCAGAGGGTCTAATTTTATGAGAGACATCCATCTGCTGGCAAAGAGCTCAAATGAAAGGCAGATAAGAGAGAAGAAAGTGGATAGAGTGATAAAGGGGTGGAACGAGGGAGGAGGAGAATATTTTCCTCTAAGAAAGTAGAAAAAGTTGACACTTTGAGAAAAGAACAGATGGAGGAAGAATTAAGGAGTGAGGTGTAAAGCCTGTTCTCACTAAAATATATTACACTCTAATGACTAGCTTTTATCAAAAGATTATCATTGCGGCACATTGCTGATATTCTGACAGTCAGCCAGCAGAATAAATATCAATGTTATAATATGAAGAGACTGCAGGGGAGATTAAAACGCTAATACCTCATAGGTTTCCCATTTTTGGACGGACTTGAGAGCACCGATCCAGTCCTCCATTTCCTTCCTGCTCTCGGCACATAACATTAGTTTGCGAAATGGAGTAATCACCTGAGAAAGAGAAAGAAACAAAGGAAAGACGGAGCTTGGAGGTGAAATATTTTCTTCAAACGTATAAGAATATCGTCAGCCAAATCTATGTACTCCCCGTATTCATTTTTCAGGTCACAGTTCATTAGCACTAAACACAAAGCTGAGGCTCATGGTTATAAACCGAAGTATTAGATAAACCACAACTTATTTTGCCGCTAGGCGAAATGTCAGGGATCACCAGAGTTATTACAGTTCATCCAGAGCACAACATGACCATCTGTACCAAATTCCACGGCAATCCATCCAATTGTTAATGAGACACAAGTGATAATGTTATGGAGGTGCAAGAGGAAAAGTCAGGGGATCACCATGTTATAAGGATTCATCCTCTGTTCACCATGATTGTCTACAAAATTGAACAGTAATATATTCAATAGTTGAGATGTTTCGATCTGGACCAAAGTAGGGGACTGACCAACAGACCAGTATTGCCCTGCATAGAGTTACGGCGCTAGCATGCCCAAAATGCTAATAAGTGTTTCTGAATTAACGCTATGCTCAGAATTAAACCATAAAAAAATTCTAATCTCTTTTGCAAGTCAAATCTACAGTTCAGAAATGCTTTAATCCGCTTTACAGACCAGTATTGTTGCTTACTGTGAAGCTGTTGTTGATGTTCTTGGTGCTGGTCTCGGCCACACTGGCATCTGATAGGTCCACTTCATCAAAAATCAGAGACTGACGGCAATAAAGACAAACAATGCAAACATCAGCTTATCTCATCTTGTATCTTATCCAGGTACTGCACATGTAATTACACCATTTATTTCCCCTTACACCTCTCAAACACATATGAACCACTAGTTAGGTAATACAGTAGATGTAATAAATATTAATTAAATCTCTTTCCAACTTATTACTTTGGTTTCACAGCCCACTGAATTGCATTTGCAATGATTACAAATTCCAAAAACATTTAGTTCATGATGTATACAGTTTCACACATTGTACCTTGCAGTCTTTGGCATAGTAGAGGGTCCTCCCTCTGAGTTTGAAGTACCTCCTCTTCCACCTCTGAAAGGAACTGGTCTGCTTTAACAGGATTCCCTCCTTCACACTTTTCTGTGGTAAAACAGAGTCAGAAAAAAGACAGGACAAAAAGGGGTGGAGTTAGAAGGAGAGAGAGGAATGGAAAAAAACTGACGTTAGTGTATCCAGATCCTCTGAATTACTAAAGTGGCAGCTATTCTTCCCGGAGTTCACACATGAACAGAAGGAAATCAGTGTGGATAGTGTCACTAAGATGCTTTGGGTATTTTTTTCAAGTGAGACACACAACAGAGAGTCCGAGAGTACGGCTCAGATGAGCAGAGAGGTGTTGACTGAATCTGTCAAGATGGTAGTCAATCACAGAAACATATACTTAAAAGGACTACACCAGTGTGGTTCTAACACCTTACAGTGATTTTCTGAAATGTATGCTACTAATTTATGATCAGATTTTCCCTCATGTTTCCAAAAATAACAATTAAGATAAGGAGGACGTTACGCCTGCCTGCGTGTCATTATGCAGCGTGTCGATAGGAGAGTTAATGCAGCACAAGCACCAGAGATAAGCAGTGAAGCTACAGTGATGAGGTGATGCAGCAGGTAGCAGGTGCAGCCGTCCATGTCCGCATGAAAATTATGAACACGGCCAGAATGCATGATTTGATTTGATACCAATGATTTGTTGAGCAGAAACTACCCACTGATTCTATTATGGTGGCTGGTGTTCGACTTGATCTTCATCTGTGCCTTTTTTTTATCATGCACTCGTTCTTTCTCTCTCTCTCTCTATTTATGAGTACATGCCCAGAGAGGACAGAATGCACCATGGGTAATCAATTTGAGATAGGACAGTTTCTCAAACAAGAGGATACCCGGGCCCAGTGATAAGACACCAGCGAAGGCACGTGCACACACACATACACGAACTGATAAAATCTTAAAGTCTGATCACGTAACTGATGGCTCTCTCCATTCCTGCACACTTATCACCTAATCCAGCAACATTCCTGCAAAAGTCACCACGACAGCTAAAATAAGATCAGCTTCAGTTGACAGGCCTGTGACATTCCCATGGAGATAACATGCCTGCATCGGTTTGTGTGCCACCTGCATACTTTAAAACCAACATCAACTGTATCAACATAGTATGATGAAACTGGAATGGATCAACTGAAAGTGTTTGAATAACGATATCCAACCGTTCCTTGAAACAGGAAGGTAGATACTGAAAAGTGTAATGAAACACAATGAATGAAGTAATCTGATTATCACCAAGGTGTTCTTTAGGTCACTGAGGGTACACTGTGTGATGTAGTGTGAGAACATGTGTCAAAGATGTTTGGACAGAAGACTTAAAAATATTACTTGTGTAAATCAACTGGCAGCTTTGGCAGAGTAATCATGTTTAAATTTGAATAATTTGGCTGACTGGTTCTTTGTTTTTTATTATTAAATTTAGCAGTGCAATATGCCAACATTCATATAAAATATGATGATGAAGTGCAGAAAATAGGAGACAGGTGGAAAGGATATTGTTTTTGACATCTCCAAAGAAGCAGATTAATAAATTGCACTGTAATAAAAAGACGTGACAAAATATTCTTCCCATAACACAGGTATGTTGTTTTTCTAGCTTTCTCAAATGGGATGAACCAGAACAGTTGGCTCAGCAGTGACTTGGCAGGGTCTCCTCATCAGTGCAAGATCCGCAGATCTGCCCTGAAGGAAGATTCTGCACTCAGACAGGAGGTTTGCAACCTGCATGACGAGAATGTGTGCGAACTTTTTAAACATCAGACAGAAAGTGAAAGTGTTTGTGACAAAGCAGATGATACAATGTGGTAATGTAACCACACTTCAATATCAACTGGGTTTTATCTGGATAAAAGAAACTTAAAATGACCCAATTCAAAGTATCTCTCGGTTTAGGATTAATTCAAAAAGTACATGTAGGACTATGTATATTCACATGTTCATTGTCTCACAAACACAAAGCTAATTTAGTTGCCTAAATGACAAACAACCACACTTTCTCTTGTGCTCTAGTTTTATTTATGCATTACAGTTGTTATATCATCAAGTTAAATAGACCAGAAGGTAAAACAGATTGTACAATCGCTAGATGGAAATCAAACACTAACACCTTTTTACAGAAGGATTGACAAAAAGTGTGAAGTAATAAAAACGGGCTAGGTCGACTGTGTAATTTGGTTTACTTATCCTTTCACGAGATATTTCCAGATGTAAGTCATAACTTTTACAAAGTGAGATATTGTGGACAATGTTCTTTATTTGACACAGATGGCTTGAGCAGTTTGGAGCATTTTGTTGGGCTAATGTTGAATAAACATGTTTATTCCTCAAGTATCAGAATGTATTGTTCGGGTATCAGGCTGAAACCCAAGGAATGTATTGGCTAAGATGTCAAACATGATACACAGCCCTATTGCTAGCTAGTGCAGTTGCTTGCTAATATGCCTGTATTAGCTGTTGTGTTTGTACATATTTAACTTTCATGTTACCTGTATTTTATCCTGTGTATTAGCTTGTAAGCTGTGTTGCCATCATCTTGTACATTACTGTTTCTTTGTTCCTCATCTCTCTTTCTATCTCACTTTCAGTCATCTGGGTTTCTCTCTTTTCCCTTAATCTTTTTGTTTCTGACTCAGTTTCTCTGCCTCTCCACCTTTGCAGTTGCTACTGGCCTTCAAGGTCTGAACAGAGGTAGTAATACAAGGCAGAAGTACCGCTGAACAACTGATAAATCTAATTCGTCGCTCAGTATCAGTATCTCACTGCTCAACTGCATCTGTGTGTGTGTTTGTATACATGTGCCTGTGAGATATCCGCCTTGACACATATGGCCTCTTGTGCTCTCAGAGTGCATGTTTCTCCCTTCAAATTAATGTGCTTTTACAAGCTGAGGGGGAGCAAATCTCATATTGTCACATTGTTACAGAGAAAGAGAGGGGAAGAGGACAGGGAAGGATTTATGGTGGAAGCCATGGTAGATGGCCCAAAGGTATGGATCTTCAGCATGAGGAAAGAGAAACACAGCTGTGGAGTCGACGAGCAACGAGAAAGAGAAACAAACAACATGATGCAAAAAAGGTGCGATGCAGCAATTACAACAAACAGGGACTTGACACAAAAGAGTAGAAAAAAAAAGAACAGGCAATGCCTTGAGGAGGAAGACGAAAACAGACAAAGAGGGTGTAAAGGTCTGAACCACCTGATAACGGCGAGGTGCAACACCCCTGTTCCACCAATCTGGTTTATCTGTAGTTGCCACAGCAACACCAACAGGGGCTGTCAGTCAAGAAGCTAATCAGTGTGTTGTTGTTTGACAAAAGCGGCCTATGACATTAGCAACCACTGATATAGCTGAAGGACGTACCAACGCACCTAGATTACACCTCAGGATGTTGCAATCTAGGTGAGAAAGCCAGTGCTAAATTGATGTGACCATAACCCTACAGTAAAAACCAAACGTCTCCAGCACATAAAAGATACGTGTGTTTCTATGTTCACATGCACAACAATGCAGTTACACACAGCTGTTCACGTATTAGCTACACCTAGCTAAAGCTGCTGCCATCTAATACAACTGAACCGCAATAAATCCCAACCTCAAGAAGACCGCAATGCTCACTTTTTTAGGGAAGCTGTTTTACACAGGTGTTTCTAATATTTTGTTTAATATTCTTAAAAATTAGACTAAAGATCTGAAAATCTCTCAGCATTCAACTACAGCCTCACAATTTACCATAAAGTTGAATCAACACCTCTCCAAAACAGAAAAACTTACCCTTATAAAACTCATGAAGAGAGGATTTAGAGCAGGGCTGTTGCATTAGGATGTGGTCGTTTTAGCTAGTTGTGCCTAATAAACTGGCATATAATGACTGACATATGACATATAAGGGAAGTAAGCCATGAGCTCTCATCGGTCACATTTTATTAATTATGTGAAAAAAGGTGTTATGTGTACTGAGAACCGGCAAGACGGCAACTAGCAAGAATTAGTTTAGAAAAACAAAGTCTATTTTATGTGTTTTGCAAGTGGGCTTGTACATGGGTGTAACCACTTCTGCATTAACACTTTTGGGCGAGTCGTCGAAAAACCAACAAGGGTAGATTTGTAAGAGCAACCACACAAGTTTGCATCTAGTGAACATCATAGAATCTACGTCAAAGAATGAAACAGCAAATTTAATTCCAAGATTATTAAGATTATAGGAAATTTCTGAAGGCAATAAAACTGTTGTTTTTTCCCCTACAATCTGGGTGCAAAGTTTAACCACATACACAGGGTTACTATGCAGACTGATTATAGAATAAACTAGATTGCCTTTACTTTAAATGCTCCCATTATTATGCACAGGTAAGCAACATGTGTGCCCTTCTTACAACACCTCCTCAACGCCATGTATAATGGTAAGTTGCGACACATTCTACCTTTATCAAAAAAAAATGCAGCCCCTGTGTTGATTTCCATAAAATTTTGATTGATTGTTCAGCCCTTGCACAGAGGCATATCAGCAGAGCAAAAAGCACAGGTGTACTCTACATATGCCTTCGTAAATTAAACATAAAAGTGTATGCAGTGGTCAGGTTCTGCACCAGCTTGTGGTCAAATTGAAGTCCTCTCCTCTCCAGCTGAGAGACAGACAGATCCCTGTATTCATTAGAGCAAGACTAATTACATCACAACAATCTGCCCCAGTATATCTGATGTGCACACACACACTGAAGAGCTGTGAAGTGGATATGCACACAAGAGCACATTACCACACGTTACTTACTCATCTGCAAAATTGCACACAGTCAAACAGAGCTCTGACGTGCACCCACACACAAATCTGACTGATTCAACCCTTTTCTTTCGCTTTTTCTTTTTGAATTAGCTTTATTTTAACAACCTAACCCAGGTCACGCTAAAACAAACAAACCAACACACGCCTGTCTACCCCCATTCCTCCGATTCACATGCGCCGTCGGGCATGACTTACTGTAAACAGCAAACAGATGACTTAACTCATATCTACTTACTAGAGAGCAGAGTGACCCGGAAACCAATATGTAAACACTTACCAAGTTTGCAGAGTTTTCTCGTGCTTCTTTGCCATCAGTAGTTAGACAGCTTACCAACCAATGTGATTTAGTGTGATGGAAAGCGGACAAGGGTGAAATGATTGAGACGAACTCAGCCATTCTAAATCTACAACTTCAGATTGAAAGACTACAGGAATAAACATCTGAAGAGTTTAGCAAGCTTGATTTGTATTTAAATGCTGCAAAGTTATGAAAAGCAATACACATTTAAAACAAAAGACGTGTTGGTGTGTAAATTATTGTTGTGAGCTGGGGAGATTCATTGCTTATGGATCTAGTCTGACTTCCGAATACCAATCAATGAATGCATCATTTCTTTTTGTCAATAAACTGATCCTCCATTTAGGCTATAAAGTAAATCAGCACAAATATTGACAATAATGCCTTTGATGACTTTTTGAGAATCAAAGACTCGATCCCCTAGAAGATGAGGCAGGATATGTGTTAAAATGTTCTTTTTGTCAATAACTCCTGTGAAAAGACCGAAACAAACAAATGAATCGATCCAACTATCAAGTACTGTCTGTGTAGCCAAAGTCTGATATATTATTCCTCTGGTTGATGTGCTCCAAGTATTTGTGACGCTGTTTGGGAAAATGTATGCCTTCAAGTCAATTAAATCAAGCATATGCCCTCTTAGACCTCCAACTCCACCAGGATTTGGTGGTGTTATAGACATAAGTTAGACAGTACTGAGAGATGGACTAACACATTGTCTGTTTTTAGTCTTTTAATGAAGATTTTTGTTATTTTATTGAAGAAAAAATAAACTCTACTGTACTCCACCAAGATGATTTCATCCCTCTCTAGCAGCAAATAAAATGGCACACGGTACACCACACAGACAGTATGAATGAAGAATTTGCCATTACACTAGCGCCTCACACCTACTGCTGGAGTTTCCTGTCCTTCCCATAAGAATACATTAATAAAAACCAAAATCAACCAAACTACCTGCAGTGTAAATACAAGCAATGTAACCTTTAAAACATGGTTAAACGTCTGAGTATCTTCCACCACCTATCCAAAATGTCCCACATGTTCTCTCTCACACACTGACCTCTTCTACAGGGCGATTCTCCTGTGATTTCTCAATGTGACAGGTCTCCAGTTGGTCCTCGTGGCTGAGCTGGTTGTCGTCTCCCTGTCCCCCTCTCTCAAAGCGAAACAACAGCGGCGCCATGCAGCACCCGCTGTGCTGACACAACCCCGGCATTGCTGACCTCGCTGTGTGTACTACCTAAGCAGTACTAAGCAGTACTTTTACTTAAGTAAAATTCAAGTAAATGACCTTTACCTCCAGAGGCATAAGGTGGAGCAGGATCAGCTTTCTCAACTTCTACTCTTTTCTGAACTATTTGGATCGTTCTCTACCCATCTTTTTTTCTTCCTCTTCTTGAAAAAGATTTATTCAACCTTTTTTTTTGCTATTTCTACACAGAATGTGCTTTTATTTCTCTATATATCGCTCCCTTGCACGTACCACCTCAGCGATAATGTCACACCAGTAGCTCCTCAAACATTACACCTACTTCCTTCCTCTTAATCATCCTTTTTCCTGTAGCCACGCCCACTCAGGTGTGTAAGAAACACCTCCTCTCTCTCAGACACACACATCCTGGAGATAAGGCGGAGCATGCAAATAAGCTCTTCCTCTACCTTACATGACACACATGAGGAGTGGTGTGTGGGCTCATGTGAGAACAAGCCTACTTCCTTCAGGCTATAAATAGAACTGGAAGAACCTGTCTGCTTGGCAATGAGAGCAGACACACACACACACACACGCAGGACAATAACTGCTCTTGCTTGGACGCTGACTTACGGCATGAAATAAGTTTGAACACACACACACGCACAAACACATACACACAGCCAGTCACATCATATCAAATTGATGGGGAAATTAATGGCACCCCACTCTGCTTAAGAGAGCTGGAAACGTCACTGTGATCACACAAACGCATGTCCTGCCAGCCTGCATGAGGTGTCCTGTGTGTGTGTGTGCTGCCTACGCGCCATCATCGGACTGCTTTCAGTGTCAGATCAGTGTCTCATCTGCCAAGGCAAATTACAGCGAGTCTGTGTGTGTGTGTGTGTGTGTTTTCTGCCAGTCGGCATTTCATTCTGTCTTTAATGAGCAGAAACATGCTGTTCCCTGCAGACTCACTAACTGACACCAACTCTCTCTCTCTGTGTCAGTCACTATGTCTCTGTCTCTCCGTCCTTCTGTCTCTCCCCCTCAAATTAACTTTTTTCTCAATTTTCCTTTCCAAAACTCCNCCCCCCCACCATTCTCATTTGTGGTTTCCAGAATCAGGTCAAAAGAGCTTTGTTAGCGACTTTAATGTGTCATGTAGCAAAGTTATTGATGTAAAATGGCTCTCTGATAGGCATGTTATCTCAGTCTAGTCCATTTGTGCTGCAGTATTTCCCATGCAAGGAAAAAAAAGGGCAGATAGAAATGTGCAGGAAAGCATGAGTGTTTGCTGCTTCATTAGTGATCATACCAGTCTCTATTAATATGTGTTAACATTACATAGTTCTTCATTCACACCATTTGTTAGCCTATTAGCACCAGACGAGGCTGAACGTGTAAAGGTGAACATGAGTAAGGTGTTTTTGAGACCGTAATTAGGTCCTACTGGGATTCCTAATTGCTTCTCTGCAGAAAAGGGAGCTAAACATAATTAAACATTAATAATTTGTAAAAAGAAAATGAAAAAAAAACTAAGGCCGCACGTTTTGGAGAAAAAGTTACATTGTGATTATTTTGGACAATATTGCTTTTTGCGATTGCCATTTGATTATAATGGAACAAATGATACCATGAGTCTACTAGCTTAATTATGAAGGAATGCGTGAAATACTGACATTTTGAAATGTGTATTTCTCAACTTGAACAAAGTTAAATGACATTTACAACAATAACAAGTGAAAAAGAGGGAAAGCAGAACAGGGGGAGCGTGTTGCTCTATAGAGGAGGCACACAAATTGGCACACTGGCACCAGCTCAGAGTACATCTGTCTAATGCAGAGTCTATAGCCACAACCTGGAGGAGGAACTGTACATGAGTGTATTATATAACAGCATAATGTTTAGTTAATAGTATACTGTTAGTATAACAATAATATACTACATTCTTTATAATTTCATATAATAGTACACTATTTTACAACTAGTCAAATATTAAATCCAGTTACAGCTGTTTCATTTGTGTGGGGTGTTTTTATTTATTTAATTCTTGTTCAGGAAAAAGGCTCTAAATCAATCTCTAATTTGTTAATGCTAAGTCCTAACTTGTCAATAATCCTATTGTTCAACATTTAATGATTTGCTGTAGCACGTCAAACATGTTTAATGTCCCGCCCCATCCAGGCTGTGATTGGTCGGTTGTCGAAAAGTGACTGACAAGCACGTCGGCTCTGTGAAAAGTTCAACATAATGAACAACAAACGGCACCGATACAGCTGACGTTAAAGAAGTGGTATTTTGCTCATTTTCAGGTTCAAAGTCCTATTTTATTTTGTCATATTGCACATTGCTGCAACTCCTCTTTGCACCATGTGTTGAAGGCTTTGTTTTAGCTATGGAGTGATACATTTTGTCTCTAAATGATCTTTTTTGGGAGTTGCACATGTGCAGTTTCTAGTTAAGGACTACTGGCCAATCAGGAGCAGAGTAGGGCGGGTCAGTGAGAAGCCAACTTCAGTTCAGCTGTACATGTTCCCGGCCAGCTTAGCAACATGGACTGAAGCAAGACTTTCAGAGTGGTGAGTTATTAATCTGTAACAAAAGTGTCTTTCATCCATTAGGTTTTAACTGAGCTCTGTCTCTACATCACAGTAAGATCTTTGGAAGGGAGAGGAGTGTGCTGCAGCTCAGTGTTTTTTGAGGGGGTGTCGGACTAGCCGCTTGGCGAGCGTTACATGAGCCGCATTTTACTTTCATCCATGTGACGTCACAGGGATGAAAGGGAAGCAGCTGGACTACAAACGAGCTGTTTTCAAGCGGTGCAGAGCAGAGTTTTCTGTGG
>JAPMOB010233150.1:0-38182 GCA_029875015.1 Lepomis gibbosus
CCCCCCGTCTTGCCCCTTCAGTGGTCACCAAATGCAGTCACTTTTCTTTGGGTCCCTTTTTTTATTTTGTCTCTTTTCTTCCTTTCTCTGGACAAAAGACTGATTTATTTTCATTGCATTGTTTGGGTACCAGCTTTTTCCAGTTACACTGTTGAATTATCAGTAACTTACCATGAGAAGTTTAGAAAACACTGGAACTCTACATTTAGCTGTAGTCTCAGAACTGAGTTGGTTAAATGGGCTGTGACTGTTTGTCTATAGCAAAAAGAGGATGTAATGAATTCTCTGATCTGAAATGTTGTTCCTTCCCTCCTGGGATGCCTTGCTGGCTCCCCCAACCCCACCCTTTTTGTGTGGCTGTGCCCTGCCTTGTCGTTGGTGGGTGAAATATGAAGCATCCTGAGCATCAGTGCGGACATTGAGACAGTTGGAGAAATCCTGCTGAAGATAATCCCAACACTGGAAGAGGTGAGGGCTTGTTGAACTTTTTCTCTTCTTGTCAAGTCCAGTGGAAGCCCAGTGAACTGAATTGTTTATTCAGAAATCAACAGATGGTGAATGTTAAAGTTTGCACTACCTGTTGTAAACATCCATTGTGTTGCAGTTATGCATTCTAGTTCAAATTAAATTTACTATGCTATAGTTTTGTTTGCTTGCTGTTTTGTAGTTTTTTGACCTCTGTTCTTACTTGGAAATAAGTGGTGTAGAGAAATGTTACCATAAGGACTTTAAAAATTAGATTGTGGTATTATGTTCATACTGTCATCGTTACACATTAACTTTCCTTTATGCGCCATTTTGGTGGATGATATTGCCAGAATTGGTAGAAACATAAATCTTGAGTACATTTGAGAAGTAAATTGTTTGGATCATAGTATTAACATGCTAAATGTCCTTGTCAGTACCAGCAGTACAATGGCATGGATTTTGACTGTGAACTGCGGCTGCTGATCCACCAGAGCCTGGCTGGCTCAATCATTGGGGTGAAGGGAGCCAAGATCAAGGAGCTCCGCGAGGTATGTTGGTGACAGGGATGGGTATCAGTCTTTTTTTAGTTAAGTGTTTTGGTTTTTTTTGTTTGTTTTGGTGGTTTTTGGCAATTGAATCCGTTGCAAAGTTTACAACTGAAATGTGTGAGTAATGTACAACATGCATTCTCACACAGCCTTCTGGTGCTGACAGTTTTTCAGTTGTAACAAGAGTACTCCCCTTGAAATGACTGGATTAAACCCAGCTGGAGGTACCCACACAGGATGTAATTGGTTGTTAATCTTTTGTTTTATATTGTTTGTTAAATTTATTTATTTTTTCCTCTTTCCTTTCGCGTTGCTCAGTCGTTGTCCTGGACTACTTACCTGAAAGATGTCCTTAAAATAACATAGTTGTGATTTAATGTGTGAAATGCTTGGAGTTTTTTTTTTCCACAGTAGAATTAACAGCTGTATCTTGTTGTAGCTTTCGGTTTTCCTGTGATCATCATGTGTCCCTGTGTATTTGTCTCCAGAACACAAAGACCAGCATCAAGCTGTTTCAAGAGTGTTGTCCTCAGTCGACAGACCGGGTGGTGCTGGTCGGCGGTAAAACTGAGAGGGTGGTGGAGTGTATCAAGACTATGCTGGAGCTCATTGCTGAGGTGAGCATCCTTTACCTTGTTAGAGAGGCCTTTTGAGTGATTTGTCAAGTTTGCTGCATTGAAGAATTGCAACATATTGAATCCATTTTCTGATATGAAAATATCTTCTTGTGTAAGACATTCAAATGGGAAAACTAACATGTCAACAGCGTGTCCTGCTCCAGCTGAGTTTTGATGGTGATGTACCAGAACAGTGAATGACCTTCCAGCAAGATTTTGCTTTACATTAGGAATATTGTGTTGTTGCTAGTTTTCTTAGCACACTGTATTCTCTATTACAAATTCCCTTGAGCAGCTCAATATATCTTCCTCTGTCCTCCTTTTTTAGGCTCCCATAAAGGGCCGTGCACAACCCTACGACCCAAACTTCTACGATGAAACGTATGAATACGGTGGATTCACAGTGATGTTTGAAGAGAGGGCAGGCGGTCGGAGGCTCATGGGTGGGTTTCCCATGCGTGGGGGCAGGTCCAGCGGTGGAGACCGCGGGTTTGACCGAATGCCCTCTAGCAGAGGGGGGCGGGGACCCATGCCTCCCTCCCGGCGGGATTACGATGAGATGAGCCCCCGCAGAGGCCCCCCTCCACCCCACCCGAGTAGGGTTGGCAGAGGGAGTGGCCGTGGACGCAACATGCCCATGGGGCACCCACACAGAGGAGGGTAAGATGTGAGCATAAATGATGTACAGTCTGTCATTCTTTTCTCTGTCGCTCACCTGCTTTTCTTTTAGTCATGCGCAAACGCGAGTCCTATCACAAGACGTGGCTACACATGTTGTCTATGCCCAGTACAGATAAAACCTTGTGAACGTTTTCTGTTTTTCCGAACACTAAATTGCCAAATGGCTGCATGATCCTGCTCATCAGTTTGAAGTTGAGTCTTTTTTTACTCCTATTAACCTCTTGAGTTTTAAGTGTTTGATATTTTAGACATACTACACTCTGTTCAGTGCTTGAGATCATCTTCTAGAGAACTTGCTTTTTTTCCTTCTGCATATACAAAGCTTAATCCTGTCTTTAGGTGCTTATTTTCTATTCAGGTGCATTCTGTTCACAGATTCAACAGTCTTGCTTTACATTGTCTAATTGACAGGATAAACTCAATCCAGTATTTTGCATGTAATCCAGTGACACGTGCCTCTAGAAACATTTGTATTCATGGTTATCATTCCATTAATTGTATGTGCTCATCAGTGTCTGGATGTGTGTGTGTGTGTGTCTATTTTTCTCATCTCCATCTTGCCCACAGAGATGATCGTTACTATGACTCGTACCGTGGCTCAGATGACAGGTCAAAGTAAGTTTCAGTTTCTGTCCCCAAACCTTTCCTAAACCTCCTAACTTATCTTAACAGGGATACTTTGACATTCGTATATTCTGTAATTTTAGACTTGCACGTGCCACAATATACGTAGGTGCTCTGTAATGGTAATTCACTGAAGCAAAGGTTCCTCATTAATATCATTGGGTTGTGCTTCCTGTAGAGTAGCATTTTACTTATTGGTCTTGGTGAGGAATCAAAAGCCATTTATTTGTGCTGACAGGTGTTCAGCATAATTTCCATTTTTAAATGTGACAAATTGGCCATGAAGGATTAAAAATAAGTTATATAAGTGTTGAGGTATTCCTACATGTCCCAGGTTTTCCCTGCCTTACTTTCCATGGGTTTTTAATCCCTTTTTCTCATAACACTCTTTGTAAACATTTGCCCCCGTCATATCCTTAACTCTCAGTACTAACTGCCTTACAAACAGCCTTTGCTCTTCAGTCTGTTTGTTTGTAGGGGCCTAGCCTGTCCTTAACGTAATCCCCATTCACCTGTTTGCACTCAAGTTATTTGTAATGCTTTGAAGGGAACTGCAATAATGTTGTATTACCCCTTTCCTGTGTTATTAACCCATTCAATGTGCTATCCACTCCCAGTATTTCCCAGGTTGAGAGAAAGCATTTGTGGTGGTGTGTATGAAGGCCATGTGCTGATGTGAAGCTGATATCCCTCACTTTATTCTCCTGCTTTAACAAGCATTTTCCTGATATGTACCGTTGTACATGAATGCATCATTCTGTCTGATTTACAGTTTCATGTAGCCACCTGAAAAAGGAAAATAATGGATGAATAAGATTTAAAATTGGAAAGCTCTGCCATCCCCAAATCCAGAGTGATGACATCATGACCAGGCCTTGGGTTTTTTTTTTGTCAGCTGTGCACAATCCGATAAACATCAGATCAATATCTTAATTGGTGTCATTCTAGCTAATGACACCCATGTGTAAATCAACATGGCTGCAGCAAAAGCAACAAGTGATTTTAAGTTATGTGGAGGCTTTTGTTTCTACATGATAGTAACATCCGTCCATGAATGTTCTACAGGAACAGCAAGAGTACCGAATAAATCAAAACCCATATCTTCAGTTTATTCCTTTATTTGAGCTTCGTTTTGGGGTGGAAAGCAGCAGCCCTTGGCTCTGATCATCACCACCACACCACCTGTCACTTCTCTCACTATAACACTGTCAGAGCTGTTCCTGTTACTGTGTGGGAAGATGGCTGAGAGGAAATGTGTTTATACTGTAATCTTGCTCAGCGTGTGTGTGCAGTTTGACCTAGACCAGAAATTTTCCTTTGGAATGTTGTCAAGCATTTTTTTGTAAGCATTTTCTATTTCTTTCCACCCCCACCCACATCTCTCTCTGTCTGTCTGTTTCGCCCCCCCCCCCCCATCTCCCTCACTCTGTGGCACTCTTTCATCACCAGTGACAGAAGAGGCAGACCGGATCGCTATAGCGATAACATGGTTAGTGACCCTTTGCTAAATGCATGCAGCTCTGGTTCTAGCATCTCGCTGGGCGCCAGCGTCCTCACACTAGCACACTGGCTGGTCCCAGCACTAGACAATATGCTGTGATTGTCCATTTTGTTGTAATGATGATAGTGGTTTATTGACAGTACAACCATAGCTGGTCACTCGTGTTGGGGTGTGTGTTTGAGTGCGCCCTGGCCATGCATCCAAGCTAGTTTTGGCATGGTGTAAGTCTTCCCACCAAATGACCATAATCACCCCAGCGGAGACACCCCATAATAATCAACTATAATTGCCCTCTTACTGTGTACTTTTCACGGCCAGCCTGTTTTTCCTGCAAAGAGAGCGAGGATGATGGGGGTGGCGAGGGTGGGGGTGGCGGCCATGGTTGGTTGCTAGGCAATAATAACGCTTTGTTGACAGACTGGACGGTCTCTCGCTCTCTGAGAGCTGGCAGGATACTGCCTGCCGTTGCTCAGCAACAGCTTTTTGAATTGCCTGTTGCCCTGGTGACAGCAGCAGCTGAATAGCAGGTGAAAATGGGGGCTGATGGAGATGCAAGGAGAGACGGCAAGGGGGGAGGGAGAGGAGGAGTCTGGCTTATGGGTGAAAGCTGGGTAGCCTTTAGTTGAGTCCGCTTCATGAGGCTGATGCATCATCAGTACATCTGTGCTTACAATCCTCCTTCCATTCATCGGGATCTATAGAAAGATGAGGTTAATCCGCTGTACTGTATGTAACCCGTTTTTGTCTTTCTGTTTGTTTTTCACAGAGCGGAGGAGGATATGGTAAGTACAAAGCCTCGTGTTTTTTTTGTCATTATATGGATGTGGGTAATGTGTTTTGATGTGCAGGTGTCATTGTTTTTGTCAAGCGTTTTGTCGGGACGTAATGTTCGTAGACAAAATGACCTGTACAGTGCAGTGACAGCCTGGCTAGAAGGTGTTTTTGCAACAATATCCTGCTGTTTATTGAAACAGTTTATTCTAGAGGAATAACATTTTAAAGTATCAGTTTACAACAAATGACATGCAGAGCAAATTGTACAGTTTATTGTAACAGTTTTTAAGAACATCTTTTCAAACTGTATGGTCAGTAATATGTTTGAGTTTAGTAATTCAATGGGTAATTTGAATATTTGTTGCTTACAAATGTCACAGAAATAATGTAATGTTATCTGAGTCAGTCTTTCTTGCTTTCTTTCCTGTCCAGACAACAGTTCCTCTTGGGATAGCTACCAGTCAGGTAAGCCTCTACACTTTTTCATCAATCAGTATGATTAGAAAAAATCTCCTGACCCATGTATCAGTATGTTGGCAGTCAAGTATTGATTTCTTTTTGTGCTCTAGTTACTTTCCCCGTTTCTACACTTTTCTTTTTTCCTGCTCTTGTACTTTCGACCTCACCTCTCCTTTTTGCCATCAGGTGGACGTGGCTCCTATAATGACATGGGCGGCCCTGTCATCACCACACAAGTGACGATCCCTAAAGATGTGAGTAAATGACAGCAACCTAGCATACACTGGTCATGTTATCTGTACTCTCATTGTCCTTTCATATAAATTACATTTAGTCATGTGTGCATATCATATTCCATTATTTGTTCAGCAGTAGACTGATACAGTACCATAAGTCACATTGTCTCCTATACACGTAACGTTTAACATTTTGCACCCACACTAGACAAGGTCATAGCAGTATTTTAGTGTAATTACCAGAAAACATTCTAGAAGTATTAATCATCACATTTAAACATTGTGGTAAACCACATTAAATATTTGATTATACTTTGACTGTGTTTTATGCTTTAGTCTGGTTTTGTGTCCATCTCCTCTTTGCGTCACTGTTTTTTTTTTTTTTTTTTTTAAAGAAGCTTTTCACATGCATTCCTGGTACCTCAAATGTGTGTCTGCTTGCTTGTTTTCTCTTTCTTCCCCACCCCTCTCATTTTCTTCTCTGTACCCCACTGACAGCTGGCTGGCTCAATCATTGGTAAGGGAGGCCAGCGGATCAAACAGATCCGCCACGAGTCTGGAGCCTCTATCAAGATCGATGAGCCTCTGGAAGGCTCTGAGGACCGAATCATCACCATTACTGGCACCCAGGATCAGATCCAGAACGCCCAGTACCTTCTACAGAACAGGCAAGTTCTCACACAGCCTTCATTGTGTTACACTGACCTCCGTCTTATTAGTAGTAGAAATTCTTGATTCTGTACCCTAGTTGTAGTTTGTAGCATTTATCCCATCAAATCGGGCTTGTCGTTTTAGATAGGGGTACGAATCACCAGTGGCCCCACGATACGATATTATCACGATACTTATGTCACAATATGATATTATTGCGATTTAAAAAATATTGCAATGTATTGGAATTTATTACTTTTTTCCAACTTTGTGTCCCTAAAGGAAAACTCCTCTTCTTGTGGACTGAAAAAGCTATTTATTTTATTTTAATAAAAGTAAAATTCTCATGTACAATTGATACTTGGCGTCCATGTATCGATACAGTATTGGCACGGAAAATATTGCGATACTATGCTGTGTCGATATTTTTATTTATTTATTTTCCCCACCCCTAGTCTTACTGTGGGAACTGTTTGAAAACCTCTATGAAACTGTTCTGTGAGCTCTAAACCTGGCTCACATCTGTTGCGTTGCTTCATAAAAAGTTTGTCGATGCAACCTGTTTTAGACAGTGAACCACAAATTATAGCATTATAATATAGGATTATAGATTTTAAGATAATAAATGCGTAAATGTTTTTTCTGCATCCTGATTCCAGTTAACCCACTTTCTGTTGGGTTATGCATTTCTGTTGCCTGCTGTCTTTTCTTCACTAACCCGCCTTCCTTTCTTTCCCCATGCAACCTGCAACTAGTTCAAACCTTCCTCTTGCATGAAATGGCTGTGAAGGAGTAGGCAAACTTAATAGATATACATATTGCAATAATCTTTTTTCTAAAGGGTCAATGTGATAGACATGTTTCTCTTGACTGTCACATTTGTCCAGTGAATATGATTTGAAAGATTTTTTTTATTTTTTTTAAACGTCTAATTTGCCATCTAAGCCGTTTCACTGTGAAGCAGGGAGTGGATTGATTCTTCCCCTGGCTGCTGCTGTGTGGAAGACTAGTGATTTTGTTGTTTTTAGTTAGATCAACCGACAACAAATCACAGTCTGCCAAATAGCACGGGCTCCTCCTCTTCTGTCTCCCTTGGCAACCAGTAGGCACGTATAATACACACTACTTCCTTGTTGATGCTATCGAAGCTTAGCCTGATTTCTAATACAGCTGTCGCCCTGCCGCCGCCGCCGCTGTCTCACAAGTAGTGTAGTGTTGCCATGGTAACTAACCCTGCCTCCCTCTTCCTTCCTCTCCTCCCCCTTCAGTTTGCTGCACCTGCTTGGACACAAGGACTAACCACACCCCTCTTTTCCCTCCTCCCCTTCCTTGCGCTCCTTCTGCCACTTATTTCATCCCTTCTTCTCTGCCTGTCTTTCTTTCTTACTCGCTGCCTGTCTCTCTTCCCGCTCTGCCTCCCAAGACTTCATCCTCCCACAGCTCTATATGTTTATATTGACACTGTCATCGACTTGTGAATTGCATTTTTCTTCTTGTGTATTTTATTTATTTTTCCACTCTTTTTATTTCAGTGTGAAGCAGTACTCTGGTCATTTGCTGTAGACCCAGGAGACTCAGATTGAAGCAGACTCAGATTGCCCCCACCCCCACCCCAATCCCACTCCCAATCCACCCTCAGCCTCTCTGCCCCTGTCCAACATATCCCCTTCAGACTATTATTCTGGATTGTGGGTGTCTTTTTTTTGAATTTTATTTTTGTATTTTTTAATGAAATAAATGTCCAACATTCCTGTGCATAAAAAAAAATGTAGATGTTCTGCATTTTTAAGAGTGTAGTCAATTAGTTTATCAGATACACTTCACTTTTTTTCCTAACACTCGCATCTATCCATATTCTTCAGTCTCCTGGCAGACAAAATTAAGCATAACCTTTATTTTTTGATGGGTTTGTTTTGTATGACTTTTATGTGTATGTTTGTGTCTCCGGTTTAAATCTGTCCTGTATGTGTGTACGCGTGTGCGAGCATGTCAGCGTGTGTGGGTTGATGTGCTTTCTGTTGTCTATATTGGTCCCTTCACAAACAGTTGTACCACATTACTACTCTGTGCAACATGCAGAATGTAAGCTATGTTTCTTACTGAACCATTTGTTTTTCTTTTTAGAAATGTGGGAATTTTTGCCCTTAAGAATGGCTTTTTTGGGATGTTTAAGTTGGGACTGTTGTACACACCAGATACAGGACAGTCTGACTGATTTGTAGGAATATTCATGGTAGTTGTGTGATGAAATAAATCTGAATAATTTGAGCAACTTCTCATAAATGGAAACATGTAGCTAGAAATTTGTTTTGACATTTTATTGGAGAATTGACAAATGATATTGAACATATATATTTTGTCCCTGCAATTCCCTGTGCTCTACACTTGTTTGCTCTCCATAATGTAGACTTCACATTGTCAAATTGTAAAATGAATAAAGATGGTGCCACTTTTTACTGAACCATTTTAATGAGCTTGCTGATTGAACATGACTCGCTTCTGTGCACTGATGGCATTTGGCATAAAAGTAATGTGATTGTTTTGGCGTGGGTCCAGTTATCATTTCAGGCATGTTATATTTAAAGCTGTGACATCTGTTAATCTGCAGATTATTTTCTGGACCAAGTGGTTTGTCTAAAATTACAGAAAATGGCTAGAAAATGTCCCATCATAAAAATCCCCATCCGAGCTGAAGTGCAAATATTTTTGCCCAAAATATTAAATTTTACTATTCCATAAAACAAAATTAGCAAATCTTAGTTTTCTGTCAATTCATCTTGCCCTATGTTACCTATGATCATCGGGTGAACATACTTACTGGATGCATTTAATGACCCAGAGCTCTAAAATTATACTATTTAGTGTTTCAACTGGCCCATAACATACACAGTACCAGGGTGCTGATTCTCCGTTAGGTGTGTCTTGAGAATTAATTTCTGTGTGGCATGAAGGGACTACAAACTTTTTGTTATAAAACGTAATTGCAACGTAACCACACAACGTAGCCTGATATTTCATTAACATTTTTTTTGCAACATACCACACAAATTATAACCCCTTGAGTTGAATTCCCGCTCAATTGTCCCTCCGGGGCTCCCTTACGGTCAAGATGGCGACGAAAAATCACATAAATGGGAATTTAGCTTTTATTCGTTTCATATGGTGACTAACTACTGGATAATAAGACATCGGGTGTGGAATTATTCTGCAGATGGTGCAGTTCTAAATGACACCAAACCTTTCTATAGATGTCAGTTTTTGAGCCGCAAAAAATATGGGCTGCAACAAAGCAGGTCAGATTTTTCTTTTAGCCCAACCAATTAACAGCGTGCTGTCAAAGTCTGTTCTCCATTCTAAGTGTTTCCAGCAGTGCCCCTTCTGGTTAGAGTCCGGCACAAGCTTTGGGGTTAGGTTAAATGCATTTCGCTACTTCTTAAGGCATACAGGTGTGACACCAAAATCTGTGACCTGTCGGATTCTGTGACCCAAATGGGAAGTTAAGCCCCTGAGGCTTTGTTGACGATATGAAGCAGCTGCGGCTTGGTTGGGTTTAGGTACTAAAAGTTCTTGGTTATGGTTAGGAAAACGTCGTTTGGGTTTTGGTCACAGATTTTGGTGTTACACCGGGAAATAGCGAATACTGCTGAAAAGACAAAAGTCTTTTACTTTAGGCTTAGTCAATAAATATGTTTTTCAAAAAATTTAAATGACTGAAACCACAAGAGTTCCCTGAGTATACAATTACAAGCATGCACAAAAAATATTAGGCTGAGGGGGCCAGTAATATGCGAGATAAGCTGACAGATTCCCAAACACATGATCCCCTCCAGGTTATGGAGAGGTTATTTTTGTGTGGTCGTAACGGAATGGATATTGTTTTCCGGTTTCCTCTCCTGGCTTCTCGTGATTGGTGTTTCAGGCTGTGGTGAGTCCACAAGGGACGCTCTGATTGGTCAACAGCTGGAAACCAGGTAGTGGAAGCACGACACAGCAGGAGTCTGCAGATTACTATCCCTGCATTCACTGGTAAGTTACGTGAAAGGTCAGTTGATGAACGAATAACTAAAAGTAAACTGTCGATTAACATAAAGTTTGTATGGAAAAACTTGCATTGTCCTTTCACGGCGTGAAAGCTCAGTAGCCTCCGTATTAGTGATGATAAAGTCCAACATGAATGCTCCACTGTCAGTTACAACGTGCACTTTGCTCGTAGACGTAGAAACGTAGAAACGTCAAACCTGGGCTACCTTACTTACTTGACTCGGGGGCAGAACTCCACCAATTGGGCTCACATTTTAGATATCAGAGTGGAGAGTGAGCCATGTGACTTACCAAAGATATAACAGAGGAAATTTAGTTAATTCACTAGGCCACTGCTATGTGCGTCACAGCATCCTATTATCAGTCTGCTAGGGAACACATTGTTAACACACAGTCATTGGACACTTCACATACTGTAGATGGAAAAGACGAGGCCGCTTTTAGAGGTAGACAGAGAAGGATATAATTTAGTTCTTGTGGTTTTAATAATGGGGTTGGTCAGAGTCGAGATGCTCCTGTGTGCTGGGGGCTTTTATGTTTGTGCACTATATTTCTACATTGCCTACATCAGATGAGATGGTCCCTAAAAACAGAGTTGAATGAGTTTGAAAACTAGCACTGATTTCTGTTCTAAAAGTCATGTTACTTTGTAAACTCTTTTTTAAGAAGAAGAAGAAATGCTCTTACTTTGTTACATCTCCCATCTTCATTGAATCTTTTCATTGTGAATTATCTAATTAGCAGGGAGATCATCTTTAAAATGGCAATTCCTCAGAGAAGTATGTAGGATATAACATATTCAGCATAAAAAATGGCACTACCATTCGCATCTCCACCCTGCACCTGCTGTAGTCTCTAATGTTTCTGATTAGAACCTAGACTTCTCAAGATTTATCGGGGATCATTATTTTCTATGGATTGCTGGGTGAATACATTTATATTTATAAATGTCAGCTCCATAAAAGTCTTCTCCATACAGTACAGCATGGAACCACCTCTGTTTCCCCGTGAGTCTGGGCAGTTCATAGCAGAGCGGAGTCGAGATGTGTTTGTGGAGGAGGAAGGAGTGCAGATGGTGGCAGAGATGCTCTACAGCCTCCGACACAGCGACGATCTGACGGCCAGTGGCTGGAAGAAGGCAAATCCATTGGCTCCAGCGCCCACCTCTGACCAGGGGAGTCTGACAACAGTCGAGAACTATACATGAGTAGTTAATCACGTGGTTCAATGTTGTTCAGTGGCAACACCAATACTGCATTAAAGGAGGCACCACAGAAAATCCAGTCAATTCACCCACAATTCATATCATCAACTCTGCTAAGAACGTGGACAAACTTGAAATATCAGATGGATTGAGACGTGATGTTGTAGTGTGCATTTCTACATGCTTCAAATAATCTGTAGATTATCAAATAATGAATCATTACATAGTCATGCGTCACTTAAGATAGTTAATTTTACACCTATATGTAGTGGTACTAAATATACAATTTAGGTGATACTATTTTTAAACAATTGTATACATTTTCAGAAGCTGTTAATACAGCCTGATAACTAAACTGAACTCCCATTTCATCAGTGGTGGAATGTATCCAAGTACATGTGGGTGGTGATGGAGCAGTGGATAAGACACATGCCTTTGGTGTGAGAGATATGGGTTTGAATCCACAGTGAGGCACCAATGGTCCCTGAGTAAGACACTTAACCCCTAGTTGCTCCAGAGGCGTGCGACCTCTGACATATGTAGCAATTGTAAGTCGCTTTGGATAAAAACGTCAGCTAAATGAATAAATAGATAATATAATATACATGTACTCACGTGCAATACTTAAGTACAGATTTGAGGTACTGTTACTTTTAATTGAGTATTTCCATTTAACGCTACTTTATACTTCTACTCGACTAAATTTCAGAGGGAAATATTGTACTACATTTATCTGACAGCTGTGGGTACCAGTCACTTTGGTGAATAAAACTGTACATAAAAAAACACATGAAATGCTTATATGATGCAGTACTATAATCTAGAGAATTGTGTGTGTATCTGTAAGTTTCTAAAAATCGGCTCTGCATTGACTAACTACAACATTAACATGCTCTTCCATGTATTCATTAGTGATAAGAGTTATAAACTATAGTAATATAACTCTGAAAGGAGCGTTCTTCATAAGGGGTGCTTTTAAAAGGTACAAGGTTTATAGGTATGTAAATGTATTTGTTATTACAACAGGGTTAAATAATGAGATAAAGTTTTTAGTTCCCTTTTGATTGAATTCAGGATGTATTTTTGTAAGGGAGTACTGTTACACTGTGGTATTTCTACTTTTACTTAAGTAAAAGTAACTGCCTGCAACTGTCAGGGTTCTAGCCTTTTTTTTGTTTACTGCTCTCTTGATAAGTTTTGTTTTTCAACATTGCAGGCCTTGAACTGGGTGTTTGTGGTAGACACAATGAACTTCTCCTTTTGGCCAGAGAAAGAAACACAACAGTGCGAGGTGACTTATAAAGGGACCACCTACACAGGATACATGACCCTGTGTGCTGCCATCACCAGGGCCATGGAGGAAGGTGAGCGCACGTATTGCTGGGTTAAATTGGCTGTTACAAGTAGGTGAAAAATAAAGTAAATTTAATAGTACATTTATTTAGCTTTCACCTACCTGACATCCTTTATCAGGTGCAAAGTTGAGGTGATGCTTCATAGCTGTTATTTACATTTGGTGGGCAACATTTTTTCCAGGTTTCATCAAACTTGCACAAAAAATAAACCAGATACTACTTAAGAAAATATGTGTGAAAGAAATGTCAGAATTATGAAGAAAAGGTAAGGCCATGGTCAAACAGTGTTACATGACATCTTTGCTTTTATAATAGATTGATGTATCTTTTTTTAGAAGCTTTATCTCTGGAGAAAAAGAATTACAACCAAGCTCATTTGATGTCTCTTTTTGTTCCTCTTTTCTTTGTGGTCTTGTTGTGCCCTGCTATTACTAATTATTGTGTATGTGCCCTTTACTTGAACTTGGACTGCTGGGAAATTGCCTGTAGCTCTGCATGCTCCTGTGCATCATTCATAATTAGTGTGAATGACTCCAGATATGAATCAATTATGTCTCAAATGGAATAGTGCTCTCAATGTGTGGTCGCTGTGGCCTTTATAATTACAAGAGATTCTCTCCGAAAAGCTCCGTTAGCTTTGCTTCAGAGTGTGAAACCAAAGGGTCGACAGCGTGAGATCAGAACAAATTATGGAGCTTGAGCCGCTTGCGAGAAATGGCTACTGTGGAGTTATGTTCCCGTTATTGCAGCATGCTATAACTTCATAACTTAGTAGCTTTAAGTGTTGTATTTCTCTCAAGTAGTTCTGTCTAAAAATAAATCCGTCTTTGGGGTACTTGTACTTTACCTGCATATTTCCATTTTATGCAACTGTATACTTATACTCCACTACATTTCAGAGTGAAATACTGTACTTTTTTATTCCACTTAATTTATCTGACAGCTATAAGTCACTTTGGTGGTTTAAGGTTTTGCATTAGAAAACACATGATACACTTATATTATATGATGCAGTACTATAATCTACACAGTATAGTAGATCCACATTAACGAACTACAACATTAAAATAAAACTATAAACAAGAATAGTTTTGAATTCAGGACTTTAATTTGTAATTGATATTTTTTTCAAATTGTACATGTATTTTTATATGTTAAGTAAAGGATCTGAATATTTCTTCCACCCTTGTCCTCAGGTATACCCATCACTGATCCAAAGTACTTCTCTCAAATGAGTTTGGAGGAGTTGGGACATGTACTTCGATCAGACAATGCAACACCCATGCCCATGCTTAAGGAGCGCCACCAGGTACTAACATCCTTATGTTAATGTCCCATAATGATGGTACTAGAGATGTAACAACCGTTAAAATCTACAAGTTGCGTTAATAATTTGACATTGGTATCACAATTCGTGTAGTCCTGTGTTTTTACTTTGTTTTAAAAATTTACAAGAGCGTACTAAAAGCGTACCACTTGGCAGTTCTTAATGAAAAGCTAACACCTTACATTCTACATAAAGTGTCATAGATTATATTGTTCTGCGTCCTTCCATTGTTATAACTATGTGGCATCTGTGTAAAAGTCATGTTTTTCAAAGTAAGTCAAAATGATCCCACCTTGCATACCATGTTCCTTGACAGTTTTGATCATTTTAGTTTTTTTTACCAAAACCCTGCCTTTATTTTCATGTAACTATTATTTCTGTCAGTCTTGCGTTATTAGTTGAACTGCATCAGAATTAGCTTTTGCCAAGAAGGTTCACTTGATGCTGATCAATGAACACAGCAGGTAGTATAAGTACAAGAAAGATAGATATAAAGCAAGTAATCATAAAGATAAAATATAAAAACTGACAATAAGATATAAGATAAAATAATAATAAAGGATATGTATAAAAGAATAAAGGATATGTGCAATATTGTTATGATACATGGAAATTGCAAGTGTGCAACTCCTAACTCATAAAAGTCAAACTTGAACACATCACCTACTGAGTCTTTCTAACAAGGTGCTGACTGAAGGCGGCCGCGTGCTGCTGGAACATGGTGGAAGTCTCCGGAGTTTCATCAGCCAAGCCGGGAACAACGCCCGGAAGATGGTGGAACTCATCGTGGAGAAGATCCCTTCCTACAGGGATGAAGCCACATATGAGGTTAGAGTTAGAGAGGGATTAGTGGATAAAGGTTTAAGTTTGACAGAGAAGCATCCCTGAAATTTTATATTTTTACTCCATGCCAAGTTCAGTGTTTGATTATTATATAATTTCTGGTTTTACAAAGGCAAAAGCCATTGCTTGCTTCAATTTTTCTCCAGAATTCATTGTATGTACAGTGAATGTTATGTACAATTGTGTAGATACTTTGAATTCATAGTCTTATAAAAACATACAGAATGTATAAAACATCTTGAAAGCTTTTAGAAAGTGTATGTGATCTGAATATGCATTTGAAGAACTTACATAAATTGTGATGTGAGAGTTCCATCTTCTGGCCAAAGAAATTGTGGCAAGATTTCTAATTCTCTTTATATTATAAAGCCAGTGAAGGAGCATATTATACTCTTTGCACATGCCTTGTTGCCATTATATTATCTTTGTCTAAGAACATCTGTCTACTAATAAACAGTAATGGCTTAAGAAGCTGCTCCTCTGTTTGTTTCAGGGGAAGAGAATCTCGTTCTACAAGCGAGCCCAGATCCTGGTGGCAGATTTTTGGGGCGTCATGGAGGCCAGAGGAGAGGGAGACATGATTAACATGGAGTGGCTCACCATGTTTGCAGACTACAGGGTTCCTCAGGTTCTCGTCTACTTTGGAGCACTAAAATACTCTGATGCACTGATGCAGGCACTAAAGAAAGGTGAGACAGGAGTGTGCGTACATGTGTTTCTCTGGTCATAAAGGACCGAATCATTTAAAAATAGTAATCTATAATTGCTATGTTATACGTTTGTCTGCCATTTCTCTCAGGCGAGCTGCTGAGTTCAGGGGACAGGAGGGAGGTTGAGATCCGAGGTTGTTCGATTTGGTCTGTGGAGCTGATCAAAGACCGTCTTTGCAAGCTCATGCAGGAGAGAGACGGACAGACCTGCAGCATCAACTCCGCAATCATCGACTTCTATCTGTGGCCTTATGCCAAGCAGCACCACAAAGAGATGGCCCACATTCCCATACATCACACACGCTGTATTTACTACTGAAAAATACTGGCAGCGTTATATAGAGTAGGCTACACTTCTTAGTGTTCCCCCTTGGCATCGGTGTCTCTCCCTGGGATAAAGCCAAGCCCGTGCCAGATATATGTTCTAATGGGCTTCTCACTAGCTGTAATGGAAACACGTGTCAAGCTTTAATGTAGCTTGTTTGTCTATGTGGGTATAACACTGTTGTCCATTCGCAGTCAATTAAAGTGTTTACTGTGAATGTGGAACATTCTTTAACAAAAATCTCGCAGGAGAGAGAAATAGTGATCATATACTGTATGTGTGTGAACATACAATGATCGACATATCTGAACTTGTAAACTGACACACAGCAAACAGTGAAAATAAAATATTTTCATTAGATGTACTTTTTTTAAAGGAATGTTGCAATAGATACATTTCTTATCTTTCACATCTCACACTGTCTGAAGGAGAGTTCCCTAAAGAGGTCTTATATTTTTTGAAGAGACTAAATGTAGTATGGTGCCCATCTTAATATAATGAATACAAGTTATGGGAAAATAAAATTGTGCAAGCTAAAAGTAGATGAAATCTATCTATCTATCTATCTATCTATCTATCTATCTATCTATCTATCTATCTATCTATCTCTCTATCTATCTATCTATCTATCTATCTAAAATGCTCAAAAGATGGCGCTGTTGCCTTCACGTGCCGCTCGGTCTGCTCTCCACGGGGACTCTTGAACGCCTCTCGTACTTTCGTCGACTGCTGCGGCTGTTTCCCGGACAACCAAGGAGCGACAACAAACTGGAGATGGGAGCAAGTTAACAACACACCGAGTAACGACGACGATGGTAAACGGTAAACGTACAAGGCCAGTTACCAGATGGTTTGTTTTAGTAACATGTAGATTATTGGCTCGTGTTTATTTCGTATCCAACAAGCTTAAGAGCTAAAATAAAAAGTTTCACCACAACTTATAACGTGTGTGAGGTGCTGGGATAAAAGTGAAACGCCATTAAGTTGCGTTATATTAGAGGTAACGTTAGTAATTCTCAGTACCCATGAGTGAGGTTTGTGTCCGGGTGGCGGTCCGTATCCGTCCCCTGCTTCCAAAAGAAGTCCTTCACAACCACCAGGTGTGTGTGCGCGTGGTGCCGGGCTCCGCACAGGTGATGCTCGGCTCAGACCGACTCTTCTCCTTCGACCACGCGTTTGGACCAACTGCCAGCCAGGACGAGGTGTACGAGTCCTGCGTCCGGCCCCTGGTGGAGTCCCTGGTCGACGGCTACAATGCCACCGTCTTCTGTTATGGACAAACAGGATCAGGGAAGACACACACACTCGGAGGAGGGAACTTGGGTAAGTTCACCTGTACAGAGCGCAGGTGCTGGAGGTTAGAAGGATTCAAAGGGTGGCTTAGAAGAGAACAGAGATGGACTGATTAGTTAGACTTTGTGGGGAAATTACAGATCGAAGTTGCATTTGTAAATCCAAGAGTGGCCATCTTAAGCCAAAGTAAGCTTTTCTCATCCGTAATCTGCAGTTGCACCATGCACCAGATGTATCAGGGGTTTGACCCAAAATGTCTCTTCTAATGTTTCACTCTAGTCTTTGCGACATGTACTTTATTACTCCGTGTCTCTTCCTTCCAAATCCTTTCTCAGATGATGAGGGAGGAGTTACTGACCGTGTGGCCCAGGATGTGTTCTTGTTCATGGGTGAGAAGATGGGGAACAGCGATGGTGTGGGCGCCACTGTGCGGGTCTCATATATGGAGCTGTACGGGGAGGAACTGAGAGACCTGCTCGAGCTGCACACTATTCACAAGGAGCTTCATATCAGAGAGGATGAGAGGGGAAACACAGGTATTTTTACTGTCAACCAAATGTGACAAAACATGTTTTTACATTTTTCACATACATTGTATATGAGGAAATGAGATCAAAGGATTTTATAAAAAAAACAAGCATTATTAGTTTTGACTCATTTAATTTTTTTCAAATTATAACAATATCACTCTGTTTGTTGTCCTCCTGTGGAGTGTGTCCTCATATCCACTCTCCAGCTATTTGTTTACACTAATCCTACTCAAGAACAAGCATACAAGACATTTATTCCATCACAAAGTTGTCCATTCATGCTACTGGTGCCCTATTCTTCATTAGTGATGTAGTGAAAGATTTCAAAGGTGCACTTCCATAAAGTGGGAGGACTTGCCTAAGAGTTTTAGAAATGAATTGACCCAGCAATTCATTTTAAAATTGGCACATAGTTCCTAGTACAGTATTAAGTTCCAAACACACTGGATCCTACACTTGCTAATCACACACCTCTGTCATTTTGTGGGACCCCCCTAACTTTGGTAATGCCTGAGTAATTCAAATCCCACGTCCATACTTTGTAAGCCACTCTTTCTCTTATACATTTTAAATCTCCAAACCCAAGAGAAAACCCTGGTGACATCATTAGAACTGCAGAAGGCGTTATAGGTAATCAGTCAAAATCACAGGCTGTGTAGAGCTTCCCACTAGAAAATCGGTGGTGTTCCCAGTTAATGAATGAGAGACATTATTTCACAGAAGATGGCTGCCCACTGAGGGAAGTAATATTCCAACTGTGTGTAACAATGATTCATTAAAAAAGATGTGTGTTTTTTATTTTTGTTTTTTTTCCAGTGGTGGTGGGAGCCAAAGAGGTGGTTGTCACCTCAGCAGAGGAGCTTCTAAGTGTTGTCGAGACAGGCAATGCCCTGCGCCACACTGGCACTACGGGGATGAACGATCACTCCAGTCGTTCTCACGCCATCCTCACCCTTCAGCTTGTCCAGAGTTGCCACAAGAAAAACTCTTCCCTAAAATCTGTCCGCTCTTCCAAACTCTGTCTGGTTGACCTAGCAGGCTCAGAGCGTGTTGGAAAAACTGGCAACACCGGGACACGGCTCAAAGAGTCTGTTCTTATCAACACAGGCCTGCTTGCGCTGGGCAATGTCATACGTGCCCTCTCTGACCCTGTGCGAAATCGCCGTGGTAACAACTGCAACAGTGCTCACATACCCTACCGAGATGCCAAGATCACCCGTCTCCTCCGAGATTCACTGGGAGGCACCGCCCATACGCTGATGGTGGCGTGCGTGAGCCCCTCCCACCACAGTGTAGCCGAGACTCTGAGTGTCTTGCAGTTTGCATCCAAAGCCCGTCACATTCGTAACCGTCCTGGAGCAACGTCTACTCACACAGAGGCTAAAACATGTTCCACAACCTGGGACCCCGGTGAGGCTCGACTGGGCGAGCTTGAGTATGAAGTACAGACGCTGAGAGAGCTACTGAAAGAGAAGGAGAGAGAGGTGGAGATGAAAAGGGAGAGGGCAGCCGGAAGAGGTGAAGAGGGGGACAGCTTCAAACAGCCCAGTCAGTCCAGGATGTCTGACCCAGATAAGAAGATGAACCAAGAGGAACCATCACAGTACCGCCTTCTGGCACAAGAAGCTGCAGCCCTGCTTGCAGATATCCCAGGCCCCGCTCCAAGTCACTCTTTCACGCAGCGACTGCAGGATTGGCAGGAGAGACTGGCAGCTGTCAATCACTCACACCAAGCTGATGATAAGGGGTGTTCAGAGGGGGCTGGAGACCAGCCACTCCATGTTACAATATTAAAGCTCAGAGAAGAACTCAAGAAATGTAAGGTAATGATAACTAGTGGAAAAAGAACGCCATCCAGACTACTATTAAAGGTTTTTGTTTTATCTAACAGTTTGTGGGAACTGGATAATAATGGCTACATTCCATTAAGGTCCACCAGTGCTGTCACAGCCCTTGCACTATTCATTAGGGCTGAGCAATTTTGAAAAAATATCTAATCTAAGTTTTGACTGATATCGCAATTGCGATATGATTTATTGGAGGGGATGATCATATTTACTTAATAATTAATTTTCTTTGAAAAACATATTTTAATGAATATGTTGTGTTTTTGCAATTATGTTTTCTGCCTGCAGATGTATTTAATTGAAAATGGTATTTTGACACACATGATGTCTTTAACAAATTGCACCTCCTACAATTGCAAAATTGCAGTGGGCCATATTGCGATTTCAATACAGTGCATGCTGGTTTACTGGCACAGATTAAGCCAACATTGAAGGTATTTGTTACATCCGTGTTTTTCCCTTTACTACAAGTCAAAATGTGATGATCTTATCACCTAAGACAATGGAGAGCTATTTTGACTTTTACAAAATCAAAAGGAGGACTGCTGAACAAAAGAAAAAGCTCAGAGAACACCACCGTCTCTTTGTCTCTCAGGAAGCTCTCACCATAGAGGAACAGCTGTTGGAGCAGAAAAATGCAGAGCTGAGACAGGCCCACAAAGAAGTAGAGAAACTCCTTCAGCAGAGCGAAACCCACCGTCAGGCCTTCGAGAAAGAAAAGGAACGTACTCGTATACAGGTGAGGACACCTTCTCAACATTGTAGGTCATCTGCAAAAATAACCCTCTAAACAGTCCTAGAATGACATCAGGGCTGGTTGTTCATTGGTTATTTAAATATGTCTGTGTGCACATTTGTGTGTGTGAATGTTTTCAGACTGAACACCTTGTGGACCAGCAGATCCTCATAAGTCGTCTTCGCAGCGACCTCATGACCTTCAGTAGCGCGACCTCAGGAGCAACAGTGGAAGCAGGGACTTATGAGAACTTAAACCAGAGACCCCACAGTGTTCCGCTGATCAGACACAGCTGTGTAAACGGGCCTCCCAGGAGGGTAGGTAGCTGCACTGTTTTGTGCGTGTAATTGTGAGTTTATCTTTTGTTCCGGTTGCACTTGATCTTTCCTTGTGACCAGTACTAAAGCATGTTCCTGCATACATTCATATGTGCATCCACGCACCCTGTTTCTCATGCCTGGGCATATTTCTGTCTGAATGCATGTGTGTTTGTAGATTCACTCCAGTCCCCCAGCCTATTCACTGGAGAGGGTGATGGCAGCCTTTAAGATGCGTGGCCAACTCCTTCTGGCGGAGATTGAGGAAAAGGATGAGGTGTACTGTCCATTCATAAAACAACAGGAGGAGAAGGAGGAGAAGGAGGAGGACATCGTAGTGGGCAAAATGGGATTTAGGTGAGAACCATTATAATACAAGCCTACTGGTTCTTTCTTTGTCAAGCCACCAGTTATGTACTTCATTGAATACAATTTCAGCCAATAGCCTGGGAGTCAAACCAAAAAGTATTTAACAAAACAGCATTAAATTAAATGTAAAATTTTATCAAGATGTGTACTGCAAGTTGTCTTTGTGCCCTTAAAGTGGCATTTTCGTAAGCTGTGGTAACATTTATTCTTTGCCCCCTCCCTCTGTGTAAAGCAGTGACCCTCCATACACCAACGTGGGGAGAGAGACACAGCAGGGGCTCCATCATTGGCAATCCAGTGACACCCTATAATTTTGGTATCAGGGATGATTGCATTTGGTGCTGTCAGACACATTCCCAACAAAGCACTTGTCACTTTATTTGGTGCACCCAAGTCACAAATCACACAAACCCTGAATGCTATGCTCAGGGTGCAAAATTAACTTTTCGCTTTCACCGTTTTTATACATGGTTCTGCGAGTAGAAACATTTAAATGACAGCAAAAATGTCTTAATTGTGGTAATTTTCACAATAATAATTATAATGGTTCCATTTGCAGCCTCTAAATGTAGCCCTGCATTTAAGTACAGTGCATTGCACATGGCATATGCAATGTAGTTAATTAATTAAATCTTGTGCAACCAGCACCAAGCTGTTGCAAAATACAAAATACTAGCTGTGCCATTGTGTGCCTCAAAGTGGTCAACATCCCACAGCCTCCCTATGTATGCAGTGCAAATTCATATGTCCCTTGGGACATATACAACCCTGTTTCCGACTGTACCACAGAAATATCAAAAGTTCTTGACCCTAAGTAGTTTCATCAATAATCTTTCATTCCAAAAATCTGTTTTTCATACAGCAGTGAGTTAATCTGAAATAATTCAATAATCAAATGTTGTGTCGTTACTGCAGGCGTTCCTTAAACCGAACATGGACCAGCCGGCAGAAGAAATCAGCTCTGAAAGAGAAAAACTCTGGACTGGACCAAACATCTAATGGAAATCCATTCGTACAACAGCCTCAGCAATCCACAGGTATATGTTCACGTCACTTTAACCTTCTTTTGCTGCTTTTTTGTTTCTTTGTCTTTCTTTTGTACTGATAGGGGCATGCTTTCCTGTAGTTATCATGTCCAACAGGTTGTGTCTTTCTCATATTGTCAGTTGCTATTCCTTCTCAGGGACCACAGACACCCACGCAAAACAAAGCCACATGAGGAAGGCGAGACTCAGAACCAGTGTTACTCAGAGAAGGATCCGAGATCTGTCAGTCAACATGCGCATGAAAGAAGAGCTCGTCAAAGAGCTTGACAAAACTGGTTTGTTTATATAATTACATACTGTGAACTCATGTATTCCTGCGTCTGTTGGATTGTAGTTTGAGTCAACCTATTATACTGAGTCAACAACAATAGAAATCTTTGGCTCATTTGTTTGTCTATCAGAGTAAGTGTGAGGAATTTTGTGTCAGCCAAGGTCGGTCAAAAACATTCTTGAGTGCTGATAAGAACTTCCTGCAGCTTCCCAAGGCTTCTGCTGAATGATTGTCTTAATTCAAGGACATGTACTGAAGCTCCAGGCAACACCTGCGAATCAGAAAATAATAGTTTCAAACCTTTGACTGTAGGTAGATGTGTTGTAGTTTTGAGCACGATTTGCATCTCTAAATGTGTGTTTTTGTCTGACAGTCAGGGAGACCCAAGCAGCAGACAGATATGGCAGACACAGTGGCGATGGCAGAGAAGCCGATGTGTTGGCAAGGCTTTCCATGCAGAGCCAGCAAGTCCAAGCAGAGGTGAATCACAGCCTGCAGCACATGAGACTGCAGAGAGCACAGCTTCAGACCAGCCTCAGGCAGCAGAGAGAGACCAGTGACAACAACCAAGAGCTTGACCAAAATGGGGTTAGTTGTACACAGAAAAAAAATAAAAATTCCCATGGAACACTAGAAAGTCCAATAGGAATAGAGTACTTTAGTTTAGTCTCGTGTAGACCTCTATGTTGGCTCTGTTGATATAATAATCTGATTTCATCATTTTAAGATCAGTTTGACTGAACTATTACTACCCTGATCTAGGTCCAAATGAAACCTTGTTAGAAGGACCTTGAGTATGCATATCATCCACACATCTCAGTTGAGTTAGACTCATGGGAAAATACAAGAAACAGCTGACAATCAGCATGGGTAAATCATAAATGACTCATTTTGAATAAACAAGATTTGTGTTTCTTTTTTTTATAGGAGCAAATCTCAGGAGATTTGATTGCGTACAAAAGCAATAACCAGGAAGAGTCAAAAGAAAAGGTAAAGTGTTGTTTAACATAGAAGCATTACAAATTCTTAAAGACAGAGTTTCTTTTGTTTACAACCTCTCCTTCCCCATTACCAGATATTTCTACCTCTTGTCATTGTATTCTAATATTTCTGTCACCTCCCTCCTCCTTAACTCCTTCCCGCTCTTTGTCTTGCTCCTTTTTTGGGTCCTCCTTGTCCTTGCTTTAGATGCGTGAGAGTAGCTGGCTGGAGGAGGAGGAGGAGTGGGTGCTACAGAAGAGAGCAGAGCTGCAAGAGGTGGAGGAGGAGCTGAGAAGGAGAGAAGAGGTGATCTTGCACAGGGAGGCCTGTCTGCAACAGAAAAACAAACTGAAGATTAAGATGCTACGCTCCAGTCAGGTCAGCTTGTGTATATGTGAAGTTTTAATTGTGATTTACAGATGATTGCTATTAATGACACTCATGGATTAGGGCAACATGAATGATTGAAGCTGGAATCTGGAATTTTTTATCAATAACTTTTCAGGCTCTGAGTCAGGACCTCCTGCATGTCTCGATGCAGTTGGAGTCTTTGGAGGAGCAGCTGCAGAGCAGCAGCACTGTGAGGCAGACTGGGGGAATCACCATAGAGGAACTGGAGAAAGAGAGAGTCATGCTTAAAAAGAGGAGAGACACTCTGGACGCCCAGCTGAAGGACAACAGAGTGCTCACTGTGGAGGTCAGAAAAAGAGGGAAATTTGTATGTATATGTGATATATAGGATGTGTGTTATGGCTCATCAGCGTGCATCTGTCTTCTTTTGTGCACTTTGACATGTGTATGTCGTCATGCAGGAGGAGCATTCCCTGCTTCAGCTGGAGGAAGCTATTGAAGCTCTGGATGCAGCTCTGCAGTTTAAAAACCACTCGATCCAGGACAAACAGAAGAAGCTGATAATCACAGACTCCTCTTCACATCAGCCACAAAGCACTGAACCCGCCCAACTCTGTGATGTCATCAGGAAGCTGAAGAAGCTCTCAGCACCTGAGGCTTCGGAGCTGCTCGTCAAATATTTCAACAAGGTAAGCTAAAATACACACGTGTGGATACACGCAACACTTTGTAGTTTTTTTATCAGTACCTGAATGCTGTCTGTCTGTTATTCCTATTTACAAGTATATATGTGTGTCTGATGGCTGAGCTTTTTTAAAAACGTTTATTGTTTATTAATTTGTAAAAAGTGGATTCAAAAACTGAACACTGACATCTTCTCTTTCTGTTGCAGCTAGAGATTTTTGTCCTTTTCTCTTCCTCCATTATTTACCTCTCTCTCTCTCTCTCTCTCTCTGTCTTTCTCTTGGTGTGTGCTTCTGTGAATCAGAAATGCAGCTGCACTATTTCTATAATGCTAATTAAATTATATCTCCTCCCGTGGTCTGCTCACCTAACACTCCCTACCGTGCCCTTTATCTTTCCAGCTGATACGCCTTATTAACATTATAAATCATATCAACTTCTCTCCCAAAGGTTTGTTTGCACCATGTTATTCTATTACACCACGCTAAGCTGCCTCCAACCTGTTTTGCTGCCCTTGATTTTTCTCTGCAGGTGTGAAAGTAAACAAAGGTACAAGATTCAGCCAGTATGTTTGTAATTATTTTATCATGTTATAATAACTTGTATCACTCTCTCCAGGTTGTTTGTCTTCGTGAGCGGGAGCGACATTTGCGTTTGCGTTGTGAAGAGTTGGAGCTTCATGCTGGAGAGCAAGAGGCAGTGGTGAAGGAATTGGAGGTCGCCATGCAGCGCCTGGCCCTGGATGCAGACCGCAGGCTCACCCAGCAGCAAAGAGATCACCAGAGCAACATCCAGCTACTGCTGCAGAAACTTAAAGGTGAGGACATTAGATCTGGCTGGACATAACGTTCATATTTAAAATATTTTGTTCTGTGCCTCTCCATAATATTTGTACAGAATTTTTTTTCATGAATATTGCAGTTTCATTTCCTTCTGCCTCACCATGTGCTTGTTATGTGTGTGTGTGTGTGTGTGTTTAGAGGGCGGTTCAGGAGAGGCACAGCAGGCTATCCAAGAAAGACTGCAGCATCTAGAGAAAGAGTTGTTTTTCTACAAAAGCTCCAGCCGACAGCTAAAAAAAAAAATCAAAGAGCTTCTCAGTGACGGCCTACACCCTGTCAATCAACCCTCACACTCGCAGGAGCACAGACAAACACACAATACGCACACACATGCAAGTGCAAGCGAACCCCAAACGTGCACTGAAGAGGTACAGACGAGGACACATATTGCAACAACATACACAAAGATAAACACTGAACAAACAGATAAAAAGACATACAGCGATTCACAGGTGAAGAGACATGCACACCAGACCCCCGGTCTCTCCTCATCGTCTGACCTCCAAACACACAAAAAGACAAAAATGCCCCAGTACAACCAGACACACACACAGTCCCAGGGGGGAAGTGAAAGAGGGGCAGGTCACTTTGGGGAAAGTTTAGAGATGACATCAGTCCGTTTGCGTCGCAGAGAGCTGAGACAGATCTCTCCAGCTGACCTGCAGGTCTGTGCTTCTGCCACAAGACAGCGCCAGTCTGTTGTGGACACCAGCACAGAGTCGATACTAGAGGACTCCATAGAAGTGCCCAGAAACACTGACAGATGAAGATGCATCATTTACGGAGCTGTTCACTGGCTTTATGTAGATCATAGTACCTCACTTGACAGCAGTGGTGTGTACAGCAGATTCCAGTTAGGGGCTAAAAATGTGTGTCATGATTAACCGATCGAAAAAAACTCATCTCAAGTATCTTGTGAAGATGTTCATGTATTGAGAATAAATGCTTAATTTAAGGACATTATGGTCAGTGAGTTCTTCGAGTTCTCACAGGTTCATTAAATTACTTCACTAACCAAAGTACTGGTCAATATTAAATGCTTGTCCATATTCAGAATATACTAAAGAATGAGAAGAATGTATGTTAAGTTGAAAAGCTTTTGCTCTTTTTTTAGGAAATACGTCCTTTTGTTAAACATGCCCATGCCGCTGTTGATAAATGACTTGTCTCAGCTCTTGCCACGCCCAAATACAACACTGCACATACACATGTTTTGATCCCCTAAATGATTTGGGGACTTTGAGTTTAAAGCTGTTGTCCTAGATAAAGACATAAAACAAGTTATATAATGTATCTTTGTAATAAATGTCATAAATCTTTCTCACATAACTGCATTGAATACATAACTTATATGCTTTTGTGAGTTGTGTGAGAAAGGCGTTTTTTAATGCAAAAAACAGCACTTTCCTGATTTTATTTCTGTAGTCATGATACAGTGGCTCACCTTAAGGTCATTGCTGTCTGCAACCACTGCATTGATTCTCCCCCTTTTACAAATACTATTAGTTTAAACGATGTAATAAACATGTTCATCAACCTGTTGTTAAATGTAATCAAATAGTGCCTTGTGAAGAGAAGGGCTTTGTCTTTCACCTTTAATTTTCAGCACTGTTTAGCACTTAAAATGGCCAGTAGATCAATATGTTCTGCACTATAACCGTAATATAAAGCTTGGTAGTGTTTTGTATGCATTTTTTATATTTTGATACAAATGTTTTGTATCTGTGTGCACTATGTACTGTGAGTTATATATTGATTTGTTGTGTAAATTATTTTTTACATGGGTGGCCCTTAGACAGATTTATTATTAAATGAACTAATATGCATATCTCACTGTTTGGCCTTTATTGTATGGGCTCATTTCAATGGATTATCCCCTGGAGCCATGGTTTGGGCATGAGTGCACTATCCACTAGTGCACTATTTTTTATTTTTACTGGGAAAATGTTTCATACATACACTGAAACTCTTAACCCTCAACCCTCAGTTCCTGTTTTTTAAGTGGAATTTAAGTCATTTCTGAAATACCTTTCCCTGATAAACCATAAGAAAAGCAAGTGATTTATAGACTGTTACAAAAGCGTATTTGATGCACTTCCTTAACACCATATCCAGCATATGTAGGCCCTTTTGTGTGTGTATATTTTATCTGGTATGTATTGGCTCTCTTTCTTTGTATTGTGTATTTGTATGTTTCTGGCTGTTAATGTAATTTATGATAAATGAAACTGAAGAGGAAAAATCACAACTGAGCAGACTAATAGAGGATAATCAGTGACTTGCTTTAAAATCAGATTCTGGCAGAAAACAATGTATAGACGCCACACATTATACAACGTACACATTACAGATCGGATAACCACTAAACAAGTAACATCCGTTTCTCCTTTTCTGAGACGATAGCAGGGTGCAGTAGCCAATCGGAATCCCAGCCTCTTTTGGCCCCACCGGGTAGCTGTACTCAGGCAGTTGCTGATAGCAAACCAACGGTAACAGACGGTACTCTCACGAACAGGTGAAAAGTCTTCTTTAGCTACTTTTCTTGTGAATACTTACTCTCCAAAACCAGTCAGCGAGTGTAATAAACAGAAAAGATCAACGTAAGTCCGTTAATGTGTTTTTGACTGTAGCGCATCACTACTTTTGCACTTGTTTAGAAGCTAACAAAATCAGCTAACAGTTTAGCGTTGTAGAGCTAGCTAACAACTTGCTGCTATGTAATGCTAGCTGCGTCTGTCACCAGATTGCTAGCTACTGTGCATGTAACATTATGACTGCCTATTTTGTGTAGGCATACTAACTGTATATTCTAGTGAAAAAATATGTAGGCAGAGATATGGTGATTTTTGTATTTAAAAAGAACCTGCGACAAAAAGCCAAGTTGTTGTTCTCCAGTTATCCTAACTGTATTGTTCGTCATCTCCTTTTTTGTCATTGGTTAGATTTTCTTTTCGCTATGGCATCGTCTGCAATGATCACTGTTCCCACCACCGCCTCCCGCTTCGCCCTGCTCCAGATCGACTCGGATTCGGACTCGGACGCCTCCGATGCGGGGAAGACCATCACCAAAGGGGGACGGGACTTGTCCGGGAAGCCCCGACAAGGAAAGGCAGGAGCAGCCGGGGGGAAAGCTGCTCATTGCAACGACAAGAAGAAAGACAAGAAAAAGAAGAAGAAGGAACAGCAGCAGACTGAGGCAAATGAGGTGAGTGAAATAAACATGTCATGACCCTGTGTTTTTATACATGACTTCCGTTTTGTGACAGACATCAATCGTGATTGTGCTCTGTTGTTTCACTTCACCTGAACTGAAACTGCAGGGGGTGGCTTTACATAGAAACAGATTGTGTCCTTTGTTTTGTTTGGCGCTCAGCTGTTTAGAGCAAGTGTTGGCACACAATAAACTTAAGCATGTAATCATTGGGGATTTTTATTGCTTGATAAGGCACAAACGAAATGTTCCCTTTGAAATTGCTTATTTAGGTGAAGCAACACCCAAGATACCCATAATATGTATGTTAATAATATTTATGACATTAAACAGAAAAGAAAGTACCCATTTGCATTTGCTAAAAGTGTGAAGACATGTATAGTCACAGAATCCAGTGGAGCGATCAGGAAGGACATTTTTATATCATATCACGTCACATATAATCAATTTGCTTTACATTCAAGCTTATGTTCAGTTAGTTAATAGATTGTTGGTGGACAGGAGAGACAGGTGTCTCTGAACAGTCTGTTCAAGAGAATAGGAAAAATGTAACAAAAAGTACCTTTATCAGAAGTAGATCTGTTCTGGATATGGTTAGATCACTTAAGCATTCTGACTGGATTGCCATCCATGAGCTAAAGGCCATAAGGCCCTGTATTTTAAGACTCAAAATTGCTCCTGTTCATGAACATACATGCTGAAAGCTTCTACAGTCTAGCTAAAAATAGAGCATAGTAGTCATTCATAATAGCTTCAATAATGGACATAAAGAGTCAGTGTCTGAATTAATCTTATCTCTCTCTTTCAATCAGTTACGTAATCTGGCCTTCAAGAAGATTCCTCAGAAATCTTGTGCCCCGCCTCCAAGTATGACGCTGTCAGGAATAGCAGGTGAACTTCTCAATCCTACATCTGGGGACCACAACATGCCTGCAGAGGGGTGGCAGCAGTGGAAGCAGAGGGATGAGCAGGTAATAGTAAAGATCATAGTAAAATTTATATAGCACTTTTCAAAACAAAGCTAGAAATTGCTTCAGAAGAAAGAAAAAAAAAGGTTGACAAACAATTTAATACAGTATTCCTGCATTAAGCAAAATTTGCTTCATATAAGAGAGTATAAGCATAAAATAATTAAAATGAGAGCTAAGGGTATGCCTTTTTAGGTTTTAAGAAGTGACTAAACAGATAAGTGTAATCAGACAACAGACCAATATAAAAATATATTTTTAATAGGGCTTTAAAAAAGGATATTGAGCTCACCAGTCTGATCTCCTCAGGAAGGTTGTTCTGAAGGTCCGGGACCTAACAGAAAAGAACTTGTCACCCTTGGTTCTCAGCCTGGATGGTTGAATGGCTAGCAGAGCCTTGGTTGCGGACCTCAGGTTGTGACCTGCACACATGGTGTCAGAAGATCTGAGGTGTACTTGGCTACAAGTCCAGAGGGAACCTTTTAAAAGTTATCAGAAATATCTAAATCACTTCTAAAATTTACTCAGAGCCATGAAGAGAAGCTAAAATAGGGATAGTGTACTCTCTCTTTTTTGGTTTTAGTGAGGAGGCAAGCTTCTGCATTTTGAACAAGCTGTAATGTATGTAAACCCTACTGACTCAGATATGCTTAGCGAAAGTTATAATAGTCCAAACAGGAGTTAATAACACATGTATGACCTTCTCTAGATTTCTAGTTTATAGATATGAACTGATCTTGCAGATTTTTACCGAGCTGCAGGAAACAGGACTGAACAAATAACATGCTTATTCAAGCAGAGGGTGTTTTTATAGATGATACAGAGATTTTTTTCATAGATGATACCAATTTATATTTTGGATCAGAGCCCAGAAGTTGTGAAGCATAAGCATTAGCTGTGCCAGCGCCAATGATAATTACCTCTGCAGGATTTTTTTATAACAGAGAGATAGATTTAAGTCTAATCTGTGTAGGAATGGAAGCTCACATTATCCCTAAGGATGACATGCCGCAGGGTTAACATGTAAAGAGAGAACAAGAGGGGTCCGATGACAGGCCCCTGAGGTACCCCACGGGTCATCTTCACAGAGGATGGCCATGAGTTGCAAATGGCTACATTGTAAGATCAAATGCAGCACCAAACTGTTAAATTCGGTAGTAGAGGACTGGCTGAGGGGCTGTGTGCTGCAGTATGAGCCAGAAGGAGGGTATTGTTAGATCTGACTAACCGATATTAGGTACAGCTACCAAACGTGTCCCCTCTTTTCTTCTGAAGAAAACTGAAAAATGTTTTTGTTACAGGCATTAGAGAGCAGATGCATGAAATGTAAATCTTTCCCTGATACAGCTGTTTTTCCAGCAGTTCATGTCTGACCTTACAGACAGTACCTAACGTGTCTCATGGATGTTCTGTCTCATCTGTTTTCCGCCTCCCTCTGTAGATGACCAGTGAGCTATATGAGGCCGACTTGGAAAAGGCTCTGATTCTAAGTAAACTGGAGTTTGAACAAAACAAACAGGTACGACTCACGCGAAATCACATCAACCCACAAGAATTAATGCAACATATTTAAATACAAAATAAATTGGCTAGTATTGGTAGTTTTGGCTAATGTGTTGTATCCCATCTTGATGCTCATCTTAATATGTTGTCATCATGCAACTTTATTTTCTGACCTTGTGCTATAAGCAATGTTATGTTGGCAGTTTCATAGCAGACAGTCTGTAAGAGTTTTCAGTACGTGTGAGATGTGAGTCGGTATTCACAGGCATTCATACGCCAATGCCTCAGTATAGGCAACGTGACGTAAAATCTGACCAATTAGGTAAACCGAAATAAGTAATTTATGTAATGTAAGTTTTTTACTGTGGTGCAGTCAGCTGATAGCTGTAAATACCACCATGGTCACCTGGATTAAGAGGAGGATCACCAGACTATGTTTTCAAGTAGAGCTAGATTTTAATCCACCCCCCACCCCAGTATTTCAGAAAAGACTATACCATTAAAGGTTTCCTAATCCTGAATGTTATTTAACTCTGAAAGAACTGGATTAAAAAGTACTGTGGTTAAAGCTTTTAGACTCCTGACTTCAGACTTGTCTGTGTTCAGTCTTCAGTTTTGACAGTCCTGTCTGTATTTACAGTATGTGCATACAGGGCTGGACAATAATATTGTAAATATATATTGCTTTATCTTTTTAGAAATTTCTGAAATTTAGCTTGAGCTCATTTGTGTTTTTCACATTTACTCGAGTTGTGTTTCCCTCTGTCTTACCCTGTCACACATACAGATGTGCTAAGATTCTTACAGTTCTAGGGCTGCACGATTAATCGAATCGCAATATGACTTTTTCTCAAAATCATGCAGCCGTAGTTATAAGGAATTGCACTTTGTTGTGTTATCTTGTGTCTTCTTCATGCTGGCAGTTAGGCAGGTGGCACTAGTCTTTCAAAATAGACATTGCCTTTCATTTCACAGACTTGTCAGCCCATTTGCAGCTTTCCCTTGATCTGTTGTATCAGTTTCTGTAGAATTAAATAAAAGAGAGAAGGGCAACACTAAAAACACAAATTTCATTGTTTACACAATTACACTCCATATTTCTGTCTGAGCACAGCACCGATTGTAAGTATTAGGACAGTTTTGTTTCAGGTCTGCTCTCCAGTCCGTCGGATTTGAAAACAATGACCATGGTGTCAAAATGCTGACTTTGGTTTAAAGGTTTCCAGGTGTCCACATCAGATGAACCATATACAATTAGTAGCCCTTTTTTACACAGTCATGAAGGTAAAATAAAATACAAGTCATACAATGGTCTCCCAGCATGGATGTGAACACACTGGTTGAAGATGAAGTCAGAACTTTCACATCGTCGTCACTCAGCACATCACTATCACAATCTAACTGCACTGTATTCTTTAGAATAAGTTGTAGCGAGAAATGGAACTCGAACGCAGATTTATTTTCAAGTCATGTTTTGTGTTGTTTTTTTGGAAATAGTAATTCTAAGTTAAGAACCTTATCTCTAAATAAAATGATCTGCTTTCACTCAGCACAACAACACAAACGCTTCGTCACCGAAGTCACGAGGAGGTAAAGAGGGCGGAGGGAAGAAGGACAAGAAGAAGAATCAACAAGCAAAAGACAAAAAGACAGTTTCACTGCAGGACTTTCAGGCTGAAGGCAGTGCAGGTGAGAGAAACTTAACAATCCGTTTCAAATGCCATTAAATTAGGATCTTGTGTGGCTGCAGTCTATAGCTCAACATGCTCCCAAAATAATATTTACATCAATGTACTTTGTCTCTTTTGCAGAACATTTGAGTAGGAAACAAGAAAAAGAGGTGAGAGAAGAATTTTTTAACCCCAATCAGATCAATGGAACACATTTGAAAGTCACTCTCTTATTAATCACTATCGTATATAAATATAGAATACATGCCTGTAAATTATATGCACATGGGTTTGGGATTAAATGTCATGTATGGTGCGGCACGTCCCTGTTAAAACACTGACCTCATTGCCATTCAGGACGCCAGAGCGGCTAACGTAGCGTTGGCAGTCGGGCAGGAGGAACGTTTTTTCAATAAGCTCGAGGATGACGTCAGTCGGATTATCCAACAGGAGAAGAGACGTGAGCAGTACTCCAACAGCCAGGGACAAGAAGTCAACACGTCCACAGAACACGAACCGGTGAGCAGATGGGTAAAATTCACCCATTAACAGACATTCATCCGGCTGTTTGTTAGCCTCAGGTATTTACAGTAGGTGAACATGAATGTTTTTACCTGGCCTGTGAGCTATACAGGTTAAAATTCTACAGTCAGAGGTGAATTTCCTTTTCAACTGAGAATGTAAGGTTTTTGTGTTTCATTTCTTAGGCATATTTCAGATTAAATTTTTAAATACATTGTCGATCTTATCAATAATAATTTATCTACAATGCAGATACACTTTCTGGCCTTTTTAACCACATTTTGATTTATTATTTTTTCTCTCTTTATTTCACACCTAACATTTACATCTGTTAGTCTGTCCATACAGCTGTGTCCCCACAATTTTGCTGATTGAATAAATGCAACACCGCCCACGAGCAGTTTGTGCTTCCTTACCTTGTGAAATTACTTGGAAAGTATAATTTTTCCCCCCAACTTGCTCTTTTCTCTCTGTCCTTCCCATTAGGACCCCCGAGCAGAGCAGCTGAAGTACGAGCTGGAGAAGAAAGACCTGGAAATCCTTAAGCTAAAGAAGACCATTTCGCAGTGGGAGGTCGGCAGTATGAGCAGTTTCCACATAATTCTATAATTTCACAATGGTCTGCCAGAAATATCTATTTATCACATATTCCATACAAATATATCTGTAATAAGAAGTTATTTGAGGACACACACTTGACATGTAATTATGACCGTGTGTTTAAATAAAACTAAAAAAGGACATGTGTCCACCAAAGCATTTTTTACCAGCGGAAAAGGCCACCTGCTCTTCTGAAGACAGCTAGCTGGGAGCACTAGGGTGCCTTGGAGGCGCAGCAGAGGGGGGTTTTGGCTGAGATGCTTTGGTTGCTATGATATATAATATCTGTGGAGGTGATGTGCTGGGTCCTTGAGATTTTTTGGTCAAACAAATAACCATGCAAAGAGGCACATTGTTTCGTTCGAGAGCTGAGATGGCTCGGTGTGATGTTTGTCCCGGCCTTCCTGGACTATGACTGGACGGCTGGGTAAAAAGTGAGCGCTGCCTTTTTCCCAAAGTTGAACATTTTTCAACTCTTGCCAACTGAAAAAAAACGGTTGGTGCCCAGTGTTGAAAAGACGCTCAGCGCCTCGTCACGCTGCTGGTGTTTTTACCATGTTGTAAAAACGCCATGCAATGAATTCATAAAAGACGATGGCACACGGGCCTTAAGACTTTAATATGTTGTCAGAGGATCAGAACTGCCCATTTGCTGCTGTAGACTGCAGCCTTTTAATCTGATACATAAAAATGACTTGAGCTTTGTTTTAAATTGACACTGTTGACGAAAAAATAAGAATTCAGGCAATGATGATTTACTGAAAAAAAAGGACACGAGAAAATGTGTGTGTGCAAGTAATGGCTAAGATGAGGTGGAGTATCAAACTCTATTTCCCTGTGAACTTGAAATATTTTAGTGTCATCTCTCTCAAATCATGGAGGCTGTGTACTCCAATAGTGTCCAGTTTCCAGTGTGAAAGAAATGTATCAATGTGTCTAAAGACACTGCTTAAACCACAGCTGCAGCACAATCCACTTTCTATCTGACTGTTGTGGCAAATGCTATACATTTTTTAAAAATTGTTCTTGCTCCTCAACTCTGCAGGCCAAATACAAAGAGGTGAAAGCAAGAAATTCCCAGCTGCTTAAGATGCTCCAGCAGGGAGAGAGTGAGTTGAACATAATTACACTTAATATTAAGTCTTCCTTTTCCTTCTTTCCTAATGGAGATTTAATGCAACCTGTCTGATGTTCTGTGATGTTTCTAACCTCCCCCTTCAGTGAAAGATAAAGCAGAAATCCTTCTACATGTAGAAGAGCTACTACATATAAAAGAAGAACTGTCCTCACAGGTGTGTTGCATAAACATTAAGCAAGGGGAACATGAGTGAGTGATAGATTTTTACATTTGTTTGCATTTGATTAAAAAAATGTTTTTTTTTAGGTAACGTTACTACACGCTGCCCTTGAACAAGAAAGGTCTAAAGTCAAAGGTCTACAGTCAGATCAACCAAAACATCAGGTGAGAGTTCGAATAATTCCAGTGGAAAGCTGCAATTCATTGTGTGTGTGTGTGTGTACACGGGTGTATGCACTTGCATGCATGTTCATTCTTTCCCTGTTTGTAGACCAGAGAAAAGGCAGCCATTAAGTCAGGTACAGTGAGAGAAATAACAGTGGAAGTAACAGAGACAGCAAAGAATTACAGTGAGACTACAGTGTATTTTATTACTATACCCAGCTGAAGTGAGGGCAGAAGTAAGCTTAGTTTCAGTTTAACTTTTGAATAATGCCATAGAGCATTTCATTTTATGTTTTCAAGGTTTACTAAAACTTACTTTGATGTGGGTTTTATTTAAAAAAAAATCCATTTCGTATCTTTTATTGACCTTTTAACTTGAGAGGATACAATACTTTATCATACTTATGTTATAAATAATTGTATACTTTGTGGGCTTTTCTTGTTGGCAGGGAAACAAGAAAGGGAAGAAAGGCTCGGAGACAGATCTATGAAGGTTTCAAAAGGAAAAGACCTTAAAAGCAAAATTAAATGAACAAATGAAGAAAAACGCTACTGATCACAATCAGGGTTCTTTCTTTATTTTTTATTTTTATTTTTTCCTTTGACTCATGTCAGCAAATAATGCATGCCCCCGTAATTACACACACACACAGGACACTCTCCAGACATAGCAGAAAGTGTTACACCGCTGAACAAGAACTACAGAAGCTTTTCAAAGTTTAAAGTTCATTAAGTTTAAAATTTTTGTTGAAATGGTGCCCTCAGCAGGCTCATCTAACTGTTGAGGGCCGTGTGCCTGATCTGTCTGTGGGGTGTACTGCCGAAACGACAGATGTGAACTGTTTTTTTTTTTGTCACTGCTAAGTAAATAAAATACTTTTTCAGTGAAAAAACATTGTTTTTTTTTTGTTTGGGGTTCATGAACAACAAGAATTTTAAAGGTTCAGTGTGTACGTTTTAGTGGCATCTAGTGGTGAGGGTTGCAATTTGCACCCAACAGCTCAGCCAGTACTCGCCTCTCCCTTTCCAAGAGCACAAGAGAAGCTACGATGTCTGAAATGCCACGTCAGCTTTTGTGCTAAATGATACGTGTGGTCCATTTGTCCAAAGTGCTAGTACTTCTTTGTACGTATTAAACCTAGTGACAAAATGCACTCTGTAAAGCAGTTTGTCTGTTTGGGCTGCTGTAGACACATGGCTGCACAACATGGAGACTTCCATATAAGAGGACCCGCTCGGTATGTGGATAGAAATTGATCATAGGTAATAATCAAGGTAATAAATACATAACGTTTCATTATGCAAGGTCTACACACCACTGGAAACATAATTATACTGCATTTCTGTCAATAGATCCCCCGAAATATTATACACTGGGCCTTAAAGAAATTGTTCGGGGCTTAGCTGAAACTTAGGGTAGTCTGCCCCGGGGCGTGTTTTGTTTTGTTTTTTCCTCCCATTTACAGCAGCTATATGCTCTATTTGTAAAACTTTGAGATAATAGCCTAAATATCTGTCATTTGGGAAAAACCTGATAGTTGCCCAGGAAATAAATCTTCCTGTAGAGCCTACATCTTATCTTGTATTTAGTTGTTCTCCGACTGTCTTCATTATTGTGAAATCATAACATAATGAAGGTTGAGGATGACTTCTTTTCAGTCCTGTCACCTAAAAAGAGGCAGAAATTGCCTGATGTTATTATTTTTAATCTAGATACGGTAGGTAGAATTTGATGTAAAAGCATTGCTAATCTTGAAACCTATTTTTGGTACACTATGCTGGACTAGGGTTCTCAGAATGAATGTTTAGTTGGCAAATTTTGCACATCTGTGTTCATCAGGATTTTAAGAACTTTACTTAACAGTGACATCTGGTGGCTCGTTATTAATATCACTGATATTATTATAATATGTGTGTGTATGCTATAAAATTCTAAGAAGCCTGCATGTTAAGTGCTGCATTAAACATAGATGTTACTGAGCTAAATGCCTAGATAAATATTTTTACTGACACAATCATGAATGGTTCTTTTTGGTGTAGTTTAGTCCGAGTTCCACCGTGGGCTCAAGTTTTTAAACTCCATGGTTGATATTTATGTGATGTTTCATATGAGTTGCAATGTGATTTGATCAGAGAGTGATAGAATTCATTAAATTAGCCTTATCCTTTCATTACATTACTCTGTATCAGGAGGAGTTCTCATACTTGATTATGTCTGTGTACATCACTATATTTCATTATTATTCTCCCCTCTTCTTATCCCACTAATGTGCCAATTCATAACAAGATATGTGGCTGTACATGACATTTTGCAAAGAAATGACAAGGATTTGCACAAAAAAATCCAATGTGAATGGAAAAGTTTAAGATTTGCTTATAAGTTTGCACCTATCTGTTAATGGGTGAAAAACGTGTGAAATCCATGTTTACTACAAATCAAATCTATAAGAACTTTTCCCCCACATGTCCGTGGTTCATTGGCTGATGCTGCTGATCCATTTTCTGTGGATGGCAGCTGAGGCTTGCTGCTCCTGAATGACTTTGTGTCCATAGTCCATAAGTTTCTTTAGCTAACTCACTCACTGAGGTGACATGCATGGATGAACACCCAGTTC
>JAPMOB010233155.1:0-12149 GCA_029875015.1 Lepomis gibbosus
CACACACACACACACACACACACACACACACACTGCCCCATCCACCCCCCTAAGCAGTCGCCCTGGGGAAACACTGCATTGCTGTCATCCTCTTGCTCTCTAAGATGCTGTTTAAAGTTAATAATGGTTGATTATTGAGCACCATTTCTTATTTTAATGGGCTATTTTAAATTTTTGGATCAATGCAACGCTTTTTAAATGAAGCATTTCATTTTAAATGTTCAAAATATGCATGATATGATGAAGTCTATGAGTTATCACGTCTCAGTATTGACCAAAATAATCGTGATTTATGATTTTTGCCGTGATTGAGCAGCCCTAATAGATCTCTGACCACTGTCAAATTACGTGTGTATCATTTGAGTGTGTGCCTAAAGAGGTTTGTGTGTTTTTATTTATTTTTTTTCTTTCAGGGAAACATCAGAACTGCTTGCTTATGATGCAACCCAAGCCCAAGATGTTGAAAGGGTAAGACTCTAGTGGACAGTAGCTGGGTGACTCATTTTTGGATATTATTTTAACCACTAAGAACTATTTACTAGTCCTGTCGACGGCTTATTTATTGTGTGCTGTCCACAGGTGGCAGAAGACATTGAGTATTTGAAGTTTGAAAAAGGGCCGTGGCTGGAGCAGGATGATGTCACCTACCACCACATGAGGATGCTGTGAGTTCTTGATTGGTATTATACGTTTGCTAATTGAAATGCAAATTACACAGAGAAACATCTTCATGCTTGACACCAACATATTGCAACCTCAGCCTTGTCACACTCATTATGGATAAAAATGCAAAGTACCTTAAATGAATCACACAGAGAACTGTTTCTACCCTGCAGGTTTTCAAACACTTTGCTATAAGCTGATTTGTGTTGTTGTTATTTTCTCCATGTTTGACAGCGTGGAAGATAAACAGAAGGTGGCGACCCTGACCCACATACCAAGATTTCTGCCAGAGATAACCATCGGCGCACACGAGTTTGATGAAAAATACTATGCCTATAAATCGGTATGTGCAGACAAGATGTTCATTCTCACTTGCTGGTCTGGCCCGGTACTTTTGATTCATGTCGTTCCCCATCTCCAAATTATACAATGACATTTCTCCAGGGCATAAAGGGAACGCAGTCTTACAGACCTTACAATATCTTGCACGATGAACGTAAGAATAATGCGCATATAACACACACCTATAGTCAAAAGTCCTTACAAATTGTACTTACATTAACCTGTGTCTCCTTTGGCTTGCATGATGAATGCGAGCATAGACTTTAATGAGGGGTGGTGGGGTCTTTATTAGTGGGGGTCACACCTATCTCTCTGTTTCTATCTCATGCTTTCTACCCATAGAAGTCGTAGATCAGTGGTTATCAGACTTTTTCACATCAAGGACCCCTATACTGACACATATTAGACCACGAACCCCAATTTTATAAGATTTTGTCCCATGGTCCCTCTGATTGCATTTTTGTTTTTAGATATTTTGTTACATAATGTGTTTGAAAACCTATGACCAAAATAGTTATACATACTGTCTTTGTGTTACTTACGGATGGAATTATAGTGAAAATAAACTATTCCCCATTTTGCTGGGGACCCCCTGAAACCCCGGACCCCACTTGGCACTTAGCCAATCCAATTGAGATTTATATTTCTAACAGGAGAAAAGTTCAGCATCAGGAAGAATCTGCATCACAGCTTTATCAGAATGGTTTTCCTTTAATTTAAAAAAGTTTTGTGTGGTGTCCTGTAGTTACTTCAGAACTTGTATGGTTTCTGGTTATTTTTTGTTGTTCTTTGTACAGTCATGTCACATTGATCTATAGTGTCTAATGCGGTTGTTGAGTGGTGTCCGCTGGCTGGATGGATGCTCATTAGTGTTTGTATATGAGAATAGGAATGTGGCTCTGTTGTCGCAGCTCTTGATCCTTGGAGTGAATGAAATACTAGAGTTCAAACCCATTTTTCTGAGAAATGCTAAAAGTTTGTTAGTTTTTGTTTTGTTTTGTTTTTTGGACTGCAGTGAGCAAAGCAGACACTGGCTTTTATTTTTCATTTTGCTGTTATTTATTTCACCATTGTGTGTTAGTATTTCAAGAGACCTTAGTGACACAGTTTGCAGTGTTGAAACAGTGGTATATGATGCTGAATATTGATGCTGAATTTTTTTGCCTGATACAATATATGTGTGGGATTTTAAAAAGGATCCTTTAAATGTACCCTGTGGATTTTATGACTTGCTTATGGTGCTATGGAGTCCCTGTCCCTATTTGTCTGAATCATGGGTGCAGGCTTCTAGGATGCACAAAAGCATTTTGGATTGGAAGACTGAATATAAACATGACTTCTTTGTGTGTAAGAAAATGTGTAGGTGCACCTTTTTTCAATGCAGTATGGAGACTTTAGCTACAATGCTAATGTAGCTAGCAGCAGATTGTTACATTTAAGAGACTCAAACCTTGTAGCTGCATCTACATGTTGATATTTTACCAAGCGAATATCTTATTTTATTTTTTTTAAATCCGGTCTGGTCTTGTCAGGCCAATTGGTTATTCAGAAACCAGCTTTCTGCCCAGAATTGGTCAACAGGAATTGGCTGCGGCCACAAGGGTCAGCACAGCTTGGGTCAACAAATTTTAACTTTTTGGCATGCCCCTGCTCTGCTCTGAGCACCACGAGCATACAGGGAGACTCACCACATAATGAAGAAGAGGCATGGGCAACAGTGGTTTTTCTGTGATGTGAATACATCTCTGAAATTTCAGTACTGTCATGTTGTTATTTATTGGCTGACATATATGCAAATACAGATGTTCTGTAATAAAAATATATTAGTGTGCTTATACTTCCCAGTAAACAGAATCAGGAATGATGGTTCTATAACCAATACAAATCAACCAGAAAGGAGGTTTTTCTGTGCTTATGCAGATCCTGCAGATCAGCTGTGGACATCCCTAATTAGACATTGGTTTCTTTTGGCGCAACAGTAATTAGCTGTGTTGTATCCAATAACAGTTGTGACAGTTAAGTTGCAGGAGCATGAGTTGGCCTTTGGTTTTATGTTTTATTATTATCTGAGGATAAAATTTATTGTGTTTATTGAAACCTACAAAATCATGTTAAGGAACCCTGTCTCTTTTTAAATCCTCGCTGTTCTCTTTATATTAAAAACGTTTATTTCTCTACCCTTTGCCATGTGAGGCCTGTGCAGTACTATCAGTCTGATGACACTAATTTCTTTCTGCTGAAATATTGAACGACTCATAGTTTGAAGAAGGCAAATGTCAGATGCGGAATATTCTACAAGGCTTTTGGTATATCATCAGTCTTGCAGGGAAACATTTGGGTCTGACCTTTTCTGTTTATTGACTGGAGACTTTTTTTTTTGTCTCCCCGTGCTGCAAAAATCAGGCTGCATAATGCTACAGGAGGCTGTGACCTGACATTTTGTTCTGAGCCTGGATCTCTGTGGAGAGAATGAGAACTGTAGTGGTGTAATCTCCCTCAGCACATTTCAGATGACAAAAGTAAAGTCACAGAAGGACATTTGCGACACTGATGTATTGCAGCTTCCATTGTACATTTTATGAAAAAAAACTGAAGGCATTCAGTTTCAAGTTTGGAAAGATTTTGTTTTTTACTCACATGATTTAACTGATTAATCAGCTGTCAACATTGAGTAATGCTGCTGATTAAATAATCAACCTTCCTGCATTACTTGTAAGGTAAATGTCTTTATGTTTAGTGTAATAAATAATTAAATAATGACATTAATTCAGCAGGCAGCCTAGCAATTAGAACCAGTTAGATTGAAAAACAAAATTATACTTAATTTTTCCAACAAGCCTGAGCCGTTTTAAATTCTTTGTATGAGTTTTTGCTGTTTTGAATGAAAGTCTTGTTCCTTTTTAGTTTAATTGTCAATTTGTTTTTGTCCTTGTAGCTCCCTGGGAAGAAGTATGCCCCTGGTTATAATGCAGACGTCGGCGACAAATACATCTGGCTGAAGTGAGGCAACAGCCCTGTCACTAATTCAACCCCTGTCACTGGCCGATCAGCTTCCCTGAGTGAACCTGGGCCGCTCATCCATTATTGATCCAGCTGTCTTCTGTTGTACATCCTAAATAATATGTGTATGTATTAAAAGAATCAATTTTGAATCTGCAAAATGTGTTCTCTTTTGTTGTGACTCTGCATGCCATGAAGGGAAGATAGAAATTCAACTTTCCATGGGATCATGAAATAAGGACGGACTGCTCTTCCAGGATTAGAGGAGAACTGGTAGACACCGCTCTAACAGTCAGTTATTTTAAAATGAACGGATCAGTGGAAAGTCAGTTTTTGTTTCTAACTCCTGCTGTATTATAGGGGGAAAATGTGTGTTTCTGACAAAAGTTGGACTTTTGTCAAGACATTAATTATAATACATATAATACAAGTCTTCTAATAAAGGGCAAAAAAAATGTTTTATGTAATAATGATTTATTTCCTAAGAGCACTTTTCTTGTCAGTCAATAGTGTAGTCATCAATCACACGTCTCCATCAGCGCTTAACGTCTCTGTTGTGTTAAGTCAGTTTATTTGGCCTTGAATTTTATTCTGAAAGACTGGGCCAGAGCTCTCCTCTTTGAGAGATGTGATTAGTTTGTTTTCCTATTTACTGGATGATTCTCTTGTTCTAATCAAGAGTTGATCACCAGCACAGATACAAGGATAAACGGGGCTCAATAGTGGAGTCTACGGAAAGACGTGGGCAAATCTCCAGTAACTTGCTTCCTGCTGCCAGATCTTAGTAAAGATCTCCCTCGACCACGCCTTCATCCCCCGACTGAAGCTCCCATTTCACCGCAACAATCTGGTACAACGCCCAGATACAATCTAATCTAGCTATATTAGATTTCTCACCAGTGGATAGTGAACAGGTTGCAAAACATCCAAGACCCCATAATATGTTTTCAGCTCTCCAAGATGCCCTCTTGAGCCCTGGATGAAGGAAGAGCAAAATATGAGACCAAGAATTCAACAGGGTAAACAGAATCACACATCTCCAGATGTGCATTGCAATGTTAAAATGGATGTGTGGAAGAATTATACAACACCTGCCATCCTTTTAGCTCTCCAGGTTGAAACGACCTGAAATCTAGAGGAATTATGATGTCTTCCTTGGTCACATGATAGCTGATTAGGCTGCTTCCCAAGACATCAAAGCACAAGAAGAGTGTACTTTCCCCTTATGCTGCTGTGGAAGCAATTTGCATACTGCTTTTATTAATGAGTAGCCTAATTAATGTGCCTCAGTGTGTAACCATACACCTAGTAAGAGAAACAAAAACCAGTCTGTACCTGTTATATGATGAGCGACAGTGTTCTGTGTGTCATCAGGACAATCAGTTTTTCTGGCATTTCTTGCGTCTCAAGCATCGTGAAGGCCAGACATGGATGAACCTGATGCTTGAGCCTCCAAGGAACCAAACCAAGCTGTTCTTTTCTGAATCCAAAAGGAAAAGAGACCGCAATAAAGCTACAGTTGCAATCCCCCATTCTTATGATGCTGACAGAAGAGACAAAAGCAAGAAGAAAGTATGTGCTGCCTTATCATCAAAAAGCAGCTTTTACTCTGAATTCCTGCATCATGTAGCGACAGGTTGCAGTGTGAAACATTACTCTTCCACCTTCATGTAGTTAATTATTATCTCCCCATGAATGAGTCTTCAACATAAAGCAATAGAATGACGGGCCATTCATAATCAGAGTAAGCCTCCAGCACCACATTCTCCTCTGGTACAAAACATGCTGCTCAGAGCTGCTGCACTTGACATGCTGGATGACGTTTAGGCGGCTTCACAAGCTGGTCCAGGTTCTCAAAAGTTGCGCTTTCCAGGACAGCATGGTAGTTTTGAGCCAGGGCAAGCTGTGTGAGGAAGCTCCCAGAGAGAAGTCTCCCCCAGGACAAAGAGCTGGTTCGACCTCTGTAAACTTTGGAGGTTGATTAAACTTGTGCCTTCCACAGAAGTGATGTTTTTTCTTTCCAACATTTCAGAACCCAAAGTGCCTAAAGGAGCCCAAGGGGAGCTCTGTCAGAAGGTTCCTGGACAGATCCAAATACTCTATGTTGAATGGGAAGATGCTCAGAGCAATGGGGAAATTTCTGTCTGAGCAGTTGCTAGATTTCAGGTCTGGGAGACACTTACATCCCTTTTAACAAGCTCAAACTGCCCAAGGAACTGGAGAGGTGAGAAATGATAGTGAAGGAAAAGTCACCTAAAGGCAGAAGAAAATAAATAAATAAATGTGCTTGTTACAAAGTTTCCCAATCTGTTATACTATCAGCTAGCACGTAGTGTATGCAATACTTTAAAGTTTAAAAAGCTACATGTATCGGAAGAACTTAATAATGCAATCACGCTTAGTGACTGATCAAATTAACAAAAAAAGTTGTGAGCTAAGTACTGCTACAAAATAAGTACTTTGCAGGTCACTCTAAGTGTAACTAAGTGGAAAAAAGCAGACAGCGGAGGGCAGATGATTGCCAGGAGTTGAAAAGAGGTTGTCTAGTTGCACTCCCAGTGCCAGAACATCAGGGCTACTCAGACAAAGGGAGTGTGAATAATTGACAGCACAGCAGCCTGGTGCCGTCACATTGAGCTAATGGAGGATAGAAAACATGACCTCTGGAGAAAGGAAGCTGGCACCGGATCCTGTCTGGTATAATGTAACACAGAGGTCCTTTCAGACAGGGGAAAAGGTGGATTATTTTGCAGAATGGAGTTGTAACTCTACAGACATTTCAGAAGTAGGACTGATCTGGAAGCAGAAACAACTTATTGTTGGAGTGAAATCGACAGACTGGAGAGAAAATAAGTGCAGCGCCAGTAATGTCACTTTATATGGGGACATTTTCAGTTTGGGGTTTTTGGGGTGGTTGCTCACTAGCTTTACCAGTTACTGAAGCCAGAAAAAAATGTATTTTTGAGGAGATACAGCCTAGCTTTTCTGAACTGGTACTTTCATACTTCAAACTATCCACACCAGCCAGCGAGACATTCAAGCATGCACATTAGCTACCTTGCTAACCTCAGAAAATCATGAATGCTAGTAATGAGAATCCTATGCTTACAGCTGCACAATATGCAGTTCCAATATGTTTATATTAACAACAGACCCAATGACTATGTGTAATGGGAAAGGTGTCACTTGTACAGAAGTATCATGCATCCTCAGCTCTACAAAGCATTTCAGCGTGTTTCAACTAATTTAAATGTTTTGTTTTCTCATCTCTCATTTCTTTTTCATTTCTCACTCTAATCAACCTTGTTTCCAGCTACAGCAGTAAGCTGTTTTCAGCCCACTGTGCATTACCTGCCCAGCACCAAACAGCAGACAAATTAGCAACTAATTGGATTGAATATATTGAAGTATTGTGAAGCTAAAGAGCTTGGGTGCAGACTAAGAGTACAAACAGAGTGGATCTTGGATTTATATTCATCCAAGTAAATGCTACTGTTTGCTAACACAACTTTTAAAAGGTGATTAAGCTTGTTTCCCTGCTGCCAAGAGGTCAAATGTTTTTTTGTTTTTTTCTCAGTCCTGCTTTATTTAAATTTAAATGACTTGTATTGTTTAAAAAACTATCCAATTCAATATTTTTATTGGCCGGTATTATTATTACATAAAACTTTATTCCAATTATTTTTTCACTTTGAACAAATCATACCATACTGTTTGCAGTAATGTATTATAACCTTATTTAGCAATTTCCAACATATATAACAATATACTTTCTTTTTGTTATACAACCTTGTGTTTTATAATGAAACATAAACTACCTTGTGTAAACTACCTTGTTTACTGTACTTGATCTAAACCTACCTTGGCCCAAGCAATTCTGCAATATACAGTTAGATATAAAGATTAGAATTTTGCAGATAAAAAAATCCTGTCAATAATCAGTGGTATGAGTTTGTCCCAAAAAACAGAATGGGTTTATGGGTTTTGGAAGCAAATGATGGCTACAGGAGCTTTGCCATGTGCTAGGGATTTACATCCCTGCAGAGCACTTCACTAAAAGCCCACATTAAACTTTCATCTATAACTCACAGCTTCCAGGATTAAAGCTAATTTAACGCTATACAGCAGACTGATATTGAACGGTTGCACCAGAAAGCAAATATTCGTGCCATAATAATGCCTTGGGAAGCCTTGCAATGACTCAGTGATGAAGCCAAGGGGAGATTATTGGTGCTGAGAATCATTTCTCAGCTGCACTGAGCTGTAGCTATGTGTCATGGGAGCCCCTGAGCCTGGAACAGAAAACCTGAGCAAGAGGGAAAGGCAAGGTTAAGTCACTGTAATCAACAAGGCTAATTACCATTCATTAAGCACATGAACATAACCGATTTGTAAAATAATATCTTCACATCTTTTTCAGGGTGTCTGTTTATATATGAACGGCTAAAAAGCAAGTTGGTCTGATCAGGCTTTAGTCTGGAGGCAGCAGATGGCAGTGTTGCTATCTGGAAGCATGCCGTCTGAAGGCAGTGTCTAAGAGAAGGTATTGTTTTGACAGTATGTATGTAGCTCTGGGCATATGTGCCTCTGAGTAACACGGCCGAATGGCAAAATACACACTCCCAGATACTTGAGTTAGTGTGTGAAAATTGTGTGAACACCTTTTTCTCCTCACTGTGGCTGTTGTTTGCAGGATAGGCATGTGGAGCTGCAAAGTGAGAAATAATTGCATGATCCCAAAGTGTTTTATTGATATCCTCAGTATTCATCAAGATAGAAAAACAGGATATGTGGATATCGAAAATGGATGGATGGATTGCAGAAATACACAGGGTCTTCCTGAATGATCAACAATACTGCAGTTGCAGTGTGTGTTGCCCATCAGTCTAAATTATTTCATCTTTTGTTCTGAGAAATCTTTTTTTTCACAGTTCCTTATGGCAGCTGGCCCTATGCCCATGAGTCTTGGCAGCTGTTACTATAGAGAAGCAGCCAGTCATTGGTGAAATCTAAAGTGTAGCAAATTAAACATGCTTTGTTGTGTCAGTTGGTAACAAAACATTGCACCATAGTTGATCATTTCATCCAAAATTGACCCAATATCTAAAAGTTAATTGATAAATTAGATTAAACTGCTAAATGTTGTATCTGGTTTCTACAAAACAAAAGCCTTAGCTGCTTCTTGCTGTTTGAATTGCACACAACTGAATCTTAAGCTTGGATGTTTCTTATAGAAATGCTCCTTGCTCATTTCACTTCTCTCCTTAGAGGGTGGTGTATTTTTATATTTTGCCTTTTGTCAGTAAATCCTACGAAAAGACCAAAACCAACAATGCGTTAGGTTGTCAATAATCAATGCTTTCTAACTTCCTCACTTTGTCACTCATCCGTAAGCCCATTCTGTCCTCCTAAGATGTAAATCTATAAAAGATAAAGCTCACAAAGACTGTTGCTGTGTCTCAATTTGCATACTTCTGTACTTACACTTGCTATTTTGAGTCATCAGTGATCATAAGTGTCTTCACACTGATAATTATTGCAAAATGCAGAGCACTATGAGTACCCAGATGGTGTACTCATGATGGTCAAAAAGTGGTGAGTGTGAACACGCTGGACACTTATCACCATCAATGGTCACCGTCTTGGCTACATAGTGGAAAGGGGAAGGAAGCTGCAGCATTTGAAGTTGCTCCAGTGAACACCACACTACAAATGTAGGTTATACATGTGTTTTTTTCCCCACAAAGTACCACTAGATCTGTACTGTCACTAACTTGTATAGCAGCCCAAAGTGCTTAACAAAACAAGATCAGACAAACAAAAGGTAAAAAAAAAATCAATAATAAATAGCAAAGGCAATAGAAAAAAAACAGAAACAGTTTAATAAAACATAAAAAATGATACCAGCAAAGTCAACCCAAATAAAAAAACCTAGTTAAAAAGATTGGTATTTTTAAAAAGAAATTAAAGACCTAAGGAGTTTGCTGTTCCAAGATCCAAGGGGAGGGAGTCCGCAGCTAAGGGGTATTAAACAGAAAGCAGCCTCACCAGATTTCTTGTGGGATACTTTAGGAGCTTCTAAAAGAAAGGCAGTGGAAGATCTGAGACTTCTTGTTGGGACATAAAAATGAGAGGCAGTCACTGATAAGGCTTTGTAGGTAAGTAAAAAGACTTTAAAATAAATTCTAAAAGATAAAGGTAGCCAATTCAATGATGCAAGTAGAGGGGTAATGTGATGTGCTTCTATTTTCTATTGGTCACAACCCTGGCTGTCACATTCTGAATGATCTGTAATTATTAAAATTACTTTTTAGGGAGATCCATAAACAGAGAGTTAATAATCTAAGGGTGTGTAATAAAAGCATGTAACAGCATTTCAGCATTGTTCTGGTTTAAAAAGGTTTCATTTTGGCAAAGTTCTTCAGACTTTGTTAAAATGGCTAGTAAAATTAAGATCAGAGTCTAATGCAACCTCCCTTAGACAGGCTGGCAACCACTGACTCTAGTCTCTGCCTTTCTGCTTTTAGACCAACTAGTAGAATATCTGTTTTCTGCTGATTTAAAACAATCTAGATGTTAATATCAGTGAGTAGGGCTGTTCCCGACTAAGGATTTACATAGTCGAATCAGAATAATCAAGTCCTGCCTATAGTCGACTGATAGCCAGATCATGTGTGTTTTGTGTGTGGTGATTGCAAACACGATTAAATATTCTTTGTGTAGTTCATCAGTGGTCATAAACTATCCGAAAGTTGAGGTGCGGACAACTCGGCACAACACCAGTGAAGCTGGGTCTCGGTCTCTTCAGCAAGTGTTCCTCTTCTGCCACTAGGCTACACTACTACTGTAAACGCTGTGCCTACACATGCGCACTGACAACCCAGGGTTAGGGTTACAATTTTGGATTTATTCAACCACTTTAAAAACATTTATTGAAAGTTTTATTGTTATGTTACATAAATGTTAAGGGCAACTAGCACCTCCTTGTGGTTCCTTTAAGACTGCTGTCAGCTGAATGTCATTGCTGTACTGGGTAATTGTGGTCACATAAGTAGGGTCATAGGTCAGACCAGCCATTTTGGATTAATTTGGAAAATTGATGTGAGTGAGTGATTTATCTTTGTTTTATCTTCGGCATCCACCTGTATCGAACCCTGGAGAAGCTTTGATTTTTCACAGAGCTGTTGAAAACACTGTAAGAAAGCAAGTTGATGAAGACAAACAAGCCCTCAACTTTACTTTCACGTCTCCTCATCATTTAACCCTTTCAGTGTGTAAGACATCTGTTTAGCTATCTGTCACCTTGTGTAGAGCCACACAAGTAGTGGACAGAATATTTATTCTTTTTACATTTATAACATTAAACATTGAAATGTATATTGTAATAGGTTGAATATTAACTTACTAGGAGAAAACTGGTAGTTATGTAAAATCAGACGTTGAGCACCCCACATCGCCAAAATGGCATGATGCTTGTTTCACTGTGAAGCTTCCACTGTGAGACTGATTATTTATTTATTTTATTTTTAATATATTTTAATTTTTTTTAACACAAACACACATAAGCTTTACCCTTTAATTACTTGTTTAATGAAATGAACGGGGTTGATTGTTCTTATGTAGTATGTATGATGCTTTGGCAATATTTTTGTTACAAATTCATGCCAATAAATTTATAATTTAAATTGAACTGAATTGAATTGTGACAATGATAGTTTAATCAGGCTCCACCCATTGAAGCATCGAATCTTGGACTATTCGGGGTCAGGCCTATCAGTGAGACAGGTAAAAGAAAAGTTTTTAAAATACTGGGGTTATCTGGCAGAACAGAGATATAAAGTTGTGTATCATCAGCATAACAGTGACGTTATGGCAACTAATTATGTTGCTCAAAGTCAAGTCAAGTCAAGTCAGATTTTATTTAAAGTGCAAAATCACCATCAGACATGGTCCCAATACACTTTACAAAAGCACTGAGGTTAAATCAAATTAACGATAAAATATAGAATGCATGAAATAAAACACAATAAAAAAATACATAAAACACATAATAAAATACAATACAAAATTTAATACTAAAATTTGCACAACACAGTCTTAACTAAAAGCTTTATTAAACAGAAAAGTCTTAAGTCTAGCCTTAA
>JAPMOB010233161.1:0-10391 GCA_029875015.1 Lepomis gibbosus
AGGCTTCAAAACGGCGGTCCACAAACCAACGGGTGACGTCACCATGACTACGTCCATTTCTTATATACAGTCTATGATGCGGTGGAAGGTGTAGCAGCATTGTTTTGCTTATCAGGTAGCCGTGGTAGCGAAATGTCAATCACACAGTAGCCACTCTCTAAAGCAGCGGTTCTCAGCTTTTTCTGTCACCCTTTAGAAACCGAAAGAAGTTCAAGCTTCCGACCTCCTGTAAAAGTGGATCATTTAAAACGCAAGCGATTAAAATAAAACAAAAGATTCAGGTTAGCAAAAATACCCTTGCTTGCACCAGGACCTTTTTTTTGCTTATGCCACCACTTCAATCACATTCTTGCAACATTTGGTCTGCTCAACATCCATACCCCCCTTGTAGTTGCACTATGCCCCCACAGGGGGGCCCGCCACCCAGTTTGAGAACCACTGCCCTAAACCCCACCCTGCTTCCTGGTCTATGTTCCTCTAAATGGGACCATAATTTACTAAATGAACATCATGCTGTGTTGAAGAAGACTTGAAACTAGCGACTGAGACCATAAACTCATCAGGAAAGTGTTTACTGGGGTAATTATTCAGCTGAGAAGGAGAAACATTTTCTCACAGACTTCTATACAATCACACTTCTTTCTGCAGCTGGTGGAGTCGCCCCCTGCTGGCTGCTGGAGAGAACGCAGGTTAATTGACCCTAAACACAAAGTACAGTGGAGGCTGGTGATAATATCATTATTGCGGCTTGTAGCAGCTTTGAGCTACAACATGTACTTTTGCTGACGGTGGTTAAAAAAATCAAATGGTTCCTTTAGTTTCCGTATCCCACTCGTCTGTGTGCTGTATCCTGCTTCATCTCCACTGTCAGGCAGGTTCAGTGTCGGCCGCCAGCGGTGTGTCAGTTTTTCCGATGGCCGAGCTCGCCACCAGCTGCACAGATTACACAACTGTTGCCAAAACAGCACAAGTATTTATGAGCAGCTTTTAAGAGTGAGATTACCATGAGTCTGGTCTCACAAAACATGAACTTGGCTGACTCCTCATTCACTCGCCCGCGATCATGAGCCCTCTAGTTAGGAGGGGGGACAGGACCTGATGTGACCTCCTAGCTTTCATTGGACCGTTTTTACAGTACATCTCCCTCTCGTGTACCAAACACTCCAAACTTCTGGACCAACTGCTGTTTTCTAGAAAGAGGCAAACCATGTTTAAGGTCAGCAGATTGATTTCACCTGTTAAATCCAATTTAGTCATCAAGTGTAGGAGCCACTAGAGAAAGGAGATTTAAAGCTCCGGCTGCTGTCCTTGTGAAATTATAGTCACAAAACCATATTTTCAATGTTCATTCACAAATATCCCTTGTTCTCTGCCCCTTCCTCTTGTCTCTCATTGTTCTTGCTTGTGTCCAAAGCTGCAGCCACAAGATCAAGGTGCACTCTTGATGAACTCCTCAAAGTCTCTAGCCCTTCAAACTTTATTTCTTTTCCTATTTATTTATCTTTTCTGTTTTTTTAAATGATAAAATAACAAATTAAATAAATTTCATCAGAACTTATAACTTTTGAGGGCTAGAAGCAGCGACGCGTCTCAAGACACAGCAGGTCCCTTATCAATGAAGTTAATTCAACAACCCACAGGGAAGGTAGAACAACTCCATTACAGTTATATTTACTCTGTTAGTCCGTCTCACTACAATGTCTGACTTTCTGTCAATGGCTCTCAGCTTCAAGCCCATTGGTTCCTACCAAAACATCGTTTTATAAAAACGTTCAGGAGGAATATTTTCGGCAGTGGATTAATCCCCATTTGGTGCTTTAGTGAGTATTTGGGGCAGCAGGATGGTGTATGTGAGATCAAGTCATAATAAACTACAGTGTGTGTGTTCATGGTGATGGAGCATGTCACCCAGTGCAGCAGAGAAGCTCACTGATGTGTTTTTAATTGTTTTTGTGACAACAATATAGCCCTATGGCACAAAGGAAGAAGAGACGTCAGGCTGTGCGACACACAATACTTACACTGAACAAAATTATAAACGCAACACATTTGTTTTTGCCCCCTTCATGATGAGCTGAACTCAAAGATCTAAGACTTTCTCTACGAACACAAAAGGTCTATTTCTCTCAAACATTGTTCACAAATCTGTCAAAATCACTTCTCCTTTGCCAAGATAATCCATCCACCTCACAGGTGTGGCATATCAAGATGCTGATAAGACAGCATGGGGATTGCACAGGTGTGCCTTAGGATGGTCACAATAAAAGGCCTTAGCATGGCCACAATAAAAGGCCACTCCAAAATGTGCAGTTCCATCACACAGCACAACGCCATAGATTTTACGTTCCCTCAAGTTTTGAGGGAGCATGCAATTAGCATGTTAACTGCAGGAATGGCCACCAGAGCTGTTGCCCGTGAATTGAATGTTCATTATAACTATAAGCCATCTCCAAAGGCGTTTCAGAGAATTTGGCAGTACATCCAACTGGCCTCACAACCGCAGACCACATGTCACTACACCAGTCCAGGACCTCCACATCCAGCATCTTCACCTCCAAAATGGTCTGAGACCAGCCACCCGGACAGCTGCTGCAACAATCGGTTTGCATAACCAAAGAATTTCAACACAAACTGTCAGGAAGCGTCTCAGGGAAGCTCATCTGCATGCTCGTCGTCCTCATTGGGGTCTCGACCTTCACACAGCAATTGAAGAGGAGTGGACCAAGACTCCACAGGCCTCAATCAACAACCTGATCAACTCTATGTGAGATGTGTTGCACTGCGTGAGGCAAATGGTGGTCACACCAGATACTGACTGGTTTCCGGCCCCTCCCAGTACAATGAAACTGCATATTTTGGACTGGCCTTTTATTGTGGCCAGCCTAAGGCACACCTGTGCAATACCCATGCTGTCTGATCATTATCTTGAGATGCCACACCTGTGAGGTGGACGGATTATCTCGGCAAAGGAGAAGTGCTCACTAATGCCAGTAATCCACTGACTCTGGCTACAGCACGTTACGGCTGCGCTATAGTTGTGATGCGTCCATAGCCCGGCGTCAAAGTCCACTGGAAGCGTCACAGAAGCGTTTCAACAGCGGAGCGTGCAGCCTGCCCCACTTTATTAACTTGTCATTAATTTGCTGCTACCTTCTTCACAGCTCTCTGTGACCCCATTTCGTTCCGTCAACTGCAGGCTGCATTTCCCACAAGGAGCATTTCAGAATCAGAGCGTTTTGTCTGACTGATTTTGCTGACATGTTTAGATTTTGTTGATTTGGTAACCAGTGTTTGCATTTTGTGCTTCTACTATGATTAAATTGGCTCCGTAGTAAAATGGTTTCTTATTGTGTCTGTGTCTGTCGTATTTTTTTTCCCGTTGTCTCCACAGGGTGTTTTATTTTAAAAATTGAGCGGATTCTCTATGCCGTTCTTTGTCTGACTTCCTGCCTGGTTCGATGTGCTCTTTGCTGCTTGACGCGGCTTGTGGCAAAAATGGACCTGCTACCTATTCTTTGCAGAGCGGAGAGCCACTTCTGGACTCACGAGCATTGTGGCCGTGATCAGTGGATTTTAGGCGTAACACAGATTTTGACATTTTAGTAGAAAGTAATGTGTGTCATGATCGCAACTGAAGTCAGGATCAATTGGATCAGAACTTGTCTGAGTCTTGTTTATGTTGAGTGTCAATAATTTTTATTAATGTATCAAACTGGGCCTGAAATCTCCACCTGGTATTAACCTGCGATCCACATCTCGATGATGACATCTGATCACAGCTACTGTTATCTTGAGTCTGTTGTGATCAGATCTCTGGTAGGCAGGGTTGGTGGACACGAGGAACCACTGTTATGTGCAAGCTGAGGGTCACATAACAGAAGGAGACATCCATTGGCTGCTTCAATAGTCGGTTCTGTTGGTCACATGACCTTCATCTTACAGGAAGGACTCATCTGGAGTAGACAACAGGGGTCCTACGCAAAATTTTCTTGGGGGCAATGAACTATGAAATAAAACTATAAAATATATATAGTATATAAAACTATTACTTATTTTTGAGGACAACATAACAACCCTTTGATAATGTACTAGCACAATGTGGCAAGAACATTCCTGCAGTAAAGTGAGCATAATGCTTGTATGATATTAATACACAAAACACGTTTGTAGTAAACATGCCTTCATTCAGTAGATGCTCATAAAGAAGTATGCCCTCAGAGGTCTCACCAACATCCTCAAGGCATCCTAAACTGTCAAAAGCTGAACAATACAACTGTAAATCAGTGTAAGTCATTGTCATTTTGATAGGTTGATGCAGGAGGGCTTGTCACATATTTATATAGCACATATGCATGAAGCCTGCTGCAATGCCTGTCGACCTGTTGACAGAATGCAGCATGAGAGCAGGTGACATGTTTGATCTTTTCATTCGTGCGTAATGTCAGGGGCAAGTCTGTAATACTGCTGCCTTTAAATCACCTGACCGTGTTATCCTTGTGATTACTCTGCCGGTGAAATAAAGTCCCGTTGAAAGGGTCTCTCTCACAGCTCTGAGATACAAGACTTGTAAAAGTTTCCATCTGATGACATAAGAGGAAACTTTCAACTACCTAAAATGTTTATTTTTTATTATAGTTTTATCTATGATACATTTTTAATTATTTATCTATGATACATTTTTAATGTGGCTTATTATCCAGATTGCCTGATCCTGAACAGAAGACAGAATTATTTTTCTTCTTGCATGCTTGTTTGGTGTAAGTTCTGTATGTTTGGTTACTGTAATTTGACCTACCTACCTACCAATCTATTATAAAAAATGTTTTTAAATTAATATCATTTAGAATGATTGGGCAGGTTTTAGGCTCTGTTGTGACTTTCCAGTCAGACTTTTGACAGTCCAATCTGCACTTTACAGATGCCATTTACACCTGCTGATCAAACTGTGAGCCAGGCGACCTCCATCTGGGCTAATCATGTTTTTATTACAGTGTAATCTGCGTGTATCTACGCCTGCAATAGCATAAGTTGTTCCAGATCCAGATAAGATATCCAGATACCAAGGGAGGGCTCAGAAACAGGCTCAGAAAGCAGATCTGGAAGTTATCTCGTGGCTGCAATGTCAGCTAATGAACTTCCTTGTTTAAAGGTTGCACTTGAGTTTGCAGTGTGATATTTCAAGTGGAATCAGAAAAGAAAAACACGAGATACAGATTTCAGTTTTTCAGAGGAGTCAAACTTGGGTGGTAAAACAAGTAAGGTCTTCCTTATATGTGTGTGCAATATAATGCCAGTAAATGATTTATCTCCACATAAAATAATGATATCGCTGTATAAAATAGTGATGTCACAACCACCCAAGCACAAATGTATATCGAGAGCTACACGAGTGCAGTTCTATCTATCTATCTATCTATCTATCTATCTATCTATCTAGTAAGATGTATGTAAGGCCTGAGATTCTAATCTAATCTATCTGTATTAACTTATCTAATATAAGTTAATGTTCTTATTTTTGAACAGGAGGGATCAAAATGTCGGGATATTCCACAAGCCATGTTGTCTTTTAACACAGTATGTTTAGCTTTTAGCTTATTGGCTCCGCATGTCAAGCTGTTGTTGTTTACATCAGCTGATCAGCCGGTACACATGCAACATAACATCCTTAACTGTGCTGCATGAACTTGGTTGCGCAAACTTTTAGTTGATGCAGAGAAACTTTTCAGTTATTTGCAGCGAGCAATGCACTGCAAAGAACAATTTTGCATGAAAACATTTCATAGTTTTTAAGGGATTATTTAAGAAGAAATGTCCATATGATCAGTATGTTTTACCAATATATGATGAATAGAGTAATTGCACTATATCTCTCAATATATCTACATTTTTTTCACCCTTAGCGATGGCCCTATTTGTTGTAGTTCTCAGTTAAGGATGAAACTACAAACCTTTTTAAGGAGATAGGTTTTGATAAGTGAGGGTATCATTGTAATGTAGTTGCCGCAGGGCTTTTAATTAAACATTTATTCAGTAAACACTATGAGTAGCTTTAATCTGATGTGAAGTCTGAAGTCTAGTATGTGATCACAAAACCACAGGGACATGAATACCATGAAGTACTGTTCTACAGATTCAGTGATTTTTAGATTTTCTTGGTAGAGGCCATCCTGTTTTGTGAACCTGGAAAACTATGTCAAATATTTTATTTATAATTCATGGAAAAATATGATGAAATCTGACAAGTCTGTCTGTCAGTATAAAGGATCGCCAACGTTGTTTTTTAGGCATGAGCTGCCTCCAACTTGACCACCATATGTTTTGACCTCTGTGGCGGGTCTTTGATTGACCTCTGTCATCGCAGTTCGCACGGACATAGCTGCAGCTGTCGTCACCAAATGGATTTCCAGGATCCCAGACGCTCTCGCTGGATGTTTGACAAAGACCTCTCAACCTGTTTTTTCCTTTTCAGGTACCTACGCTGGTCTGTCATCCGCCCAATTTTAAACAAATTGTGACAGATATGACAGCATCATCGGCGAAGAGTTTCATATTCGCTTATTGGGCATGACATGATCCAGCTCAAAGTGGTTTAAAGTTTAAACTAAACTGTTTTAGAAGAGAAGGAGGGAGTCTCAGCGGAGAAATGAGGACAGTGGATGGGAACTTACTTCCTGTCAAAGCACGTTAAGAGCGAGGCGGCCGTACTGTACCGCAGAAATTCCCCCTGGAGAATACAGTGCAGGGAGGAGATGGGTCCTGGTCCTGTTGCCGATATTATTACAGCCTGAGCCGTTACACCTAGAGACGCCAAATTAAATCAGGCTGATTCGCCAGCAGCTTCGGGGTCATCCAGAGTTTACAGCTATTAATAGCAGCGTTAGAGTAGAAAAACCCACTCAACACACACACAGCTACACACAGCTACACACACACATTCATACATGCAAGGCTTTCCCACAAACGTGCACACACACAGGGAAAATGTAAACACTCATCATTGAGAGAATAAGGGGGAGGAGGGAGGAAAAGGAGGAGGAGGCAGGACTGTTTGGCACAGCGACAGAGCACCCATGTTGCCACGAGGCAGAGAGACAGTAAAGCGTCCGTTACAAATCAAAACATTTGGTTGATTCATTTTGGGTTGTTTTTCTTTCCTCCTCCTCCTCCTCCCTTCATTCTCATCTCTCCTCCTGCTCCCCCTCTCCCCTCTATTCCTCCCTCCCGGTCTCAGTTGTGTTTGGGGTCCTCACACACTGACCTACATTGGCCAAACAGTGATGAAATCGGGGCTTGTGAGATTGTGTGCGTGTGGTTGGTGGTGTCAGGTTGGTGAGGGTTGCTTTGTTTATGCCTCGGCGTCCATGCGTTTAATGTTTGCATGCATATGTCAGTATAAAAACATTTTACTGTGATTATGATTGGCAATATGTAGCATGTGGTTGATTTTGTATGCTCAAAGGAAACCTGCTGCAGTGTTAATAGCGTATATTGCTGTTGAAACATAGTAAATCGTTCATTGTAAAAAGAGAATGTGGTGCATTAAAGAATTAGTTCAACATTTTTAGAGACATGCTCCTTCACATGTTCACATGAATTTCTCTGTCATGTCTGTGTGTTAAGCACACAAGCTGAGTACAAAGACTGGAAGCAGGGGGAAGAAACAAGTAGCCTGACTATAAAATTCTAAAATCTTTCAAAAACACAAGGAATTATTTTTTATAGAAATCTTTCTGTTTTCAGCAACATGCAAAGTCCACGTGAGCAGGTCTTACAAGGTAATGCTGCACGCTAAACCTGTTTGTCTCCTAATTTCAAATAGGTGTCAGTGACACTAGAACTTTAAGATTAAGATTCGTTTCAGCTGCCAATGCCTACATGTACGGTCAGTCGGTGTGGACAGTCGATGTTTGTAGACAGCTTGGTACAACACTAAAGTTTTTTGATCTGCATAGCAAATTTCCTAAATAGCTAAAAAATAGACGTGGCTGCTTTCAGCCCTCTCAGGAGGCTAACCACCCCAGCTCGACCCATAGATGTCATTTACAGTGGTGACACACGTATATAAATACAGACATTTCATTTCAGAAAATGTCTCCAGAATGCAGGAAATTAACTGTTTAATGCTCCAATTTTCTCAGGGAGGACCACCAGACTCTTTACCCATTTTTGGATTAACCGGATTCAGGGACTGTCAAAACTGCAGTCACGGATGGTCCATCCATGTTTTATACAGTCTATGGTGTACCAGAGACAATTTAGAGGAGACATTCCCTTCAATCACATCCTCAATACAACTCTATGGGGAAAGCCCATAACGGCAAAGATAGCGGTTATCCCGCCAATCATCTGCAGCCAAAGACCAATCGTGTGGATCCACTGACGTAAGGGTCTGTGTTACGTCTACTGCACATGTGCGAAAGTGTTGACGTATGCGTAGTAGAAGTATAACTGGTCGGGAAAAACGCTTTCTAAATCTTATTTTGGGGCAAAGTCGTCAAACTTTTTCAGCAATTTTTATCAGATTTTAATGCTGATTCTTTTCATGTAGTTTTTATGTCCCGGTGACCAGTCCAAGGGCAGTTCTGGCTCTCTTTCCATTCATTCAGATCCGAAATAGCTGCCCAGAAGCGTTGCCATGGCAACCAAGTAGCACGGCTTGCCTAAAAGGACTTTGGAAGTTGCTGCTCTGAGAACGACTGTTAAGTGTGGACTAAAAATGCTTCAGAAAAGTCCTATGTGGGCTTCAGACTGCAACAGTAACATACAGAACCGGCACTTCCTATACTGTAAGCGACATAGGCAGCTGTATAGGGCGCCATCTCGAGGGGGCGCCAGAATTGCACCCAGATAAAAAGTTAATCGTTTAGCATTGATGGGTATAGTGGAGTTGAGTGTATGAGAGAAGTAAACTGAAGAAAACGAAAAGGCGAAAAACATCTGGGGCATGGTACAACAAAGGAGTAAAGAAGTAGGTGACAACAGTGCTAAAGAGAAAGGTATGCAATTTTAAATGTTAACGTCCCACAGGGGAAGCTTGCCTAGGGCACCAAATGTGCTAGGTCCGGCACAGTCTACCAAACACTTCATCTCAACTCAGATCAGCAGACTCCTGTCTGTCAACAGTGTTTTACTGCCCTTTGGCACAAAATGACTGTAAATCTGTCTGTTGCCCAGTGACTCAGGGATTTGTTGTCCAGCTGCAGGTATTTACCACATTTCTACAAAAACTCACTTTCTGCACTGAACTCTAAATCTTTTAGTCAGCTACTCACATATCAGGGATACCAGACCATGATTTCTGTTTCATTACCTACCGCAATGTCATGACACATTTTTCACACCACATAATCCAGTTAACGAGGCGGAAGGTTTCCACGCACACACACACTCTTCACCCTCTGTCAGCCCTCCTGGCTGTTTTCTTTCAACTTTGGAATACGCACAAAAAATAAACAATTATTAAGTTTAAGAGACAGATAGATATTCAATCCACCAATCCTTTAAGTGTTTCTCCCAGCAAGGCCATGTTTAATTGTATTGCACTGATTATTAATACAAGTTGGTTTGCTGAATAATTCCTGATACTTACTGACTAATATTAAAAGAAACTGACATAATCACTTATTGTGTTACATGAGACAGCAGTAGAGAAAACTGCTGGTTATCATTGTTTCTTGTCACTAGTTTTATTGAAAAACTCAATAATCAGATTTTAAATGAGCTGTGTGCATCAGTTGACTGTTTAAATGTCACTGTTATTCCCCAGCTCTCCTCCTTCCCCCAGCCCCTTTATGCAGTCTGCTCTCCTTTTGTGCATTGTTGCCTGATGTGCATGTGTTCTGCGATTAGCAGGTGTTTCTGCTTCTGCAGACTCTGAACCAACTCTTGGTGTCTCTCGTGGGCCACCGTATAGCACGCTTTAAACCCAAAGTGGATTAATGGGTCAGTTTAGTAAAGTTCATCCAGGGTTCAAGTTACAGTTCAGATAAGGTTCAGCCGAGCCGGAGGGGAGGAGGGAGAGCCCGAGCCACTCTGCTGGAAAATACATGAGAGAGACAGACAGAGATACAAAAACAGAACCATAAACACAGAACACAGATACAAACACAGAACCATGAACACAGAACAGAGATACAAACACAGAACCATAAACACAGAACAGAGATACAAACAAAGAAACAAACACAGAACAGAGATACAAACACAGAACCATAAACATAGAACAGAGATACAAACACAGAACCATAAAACAGAACAGAGATACAAACACAGAACCATAAACACAGAACAGAGATGCAAAAAAAGAACCATAAACACAGAACAGAGATACAAACACAGAACCATAAACACAGAACAGAGATACAAACACAGAACCATAAACACAGAACAGA
>JAPMOB010233162.1:0-10732 GCA_029875015.1 Lepomis gibbosus
CCACCACGCACAGACGTATGCAAGACCTGGGTTTCAGCTGTCGCATTCCTTGTGTCAAGCCACTCTTGAACAAGACACAGGTCATAAGCGTCTCGCCTGGGCTAAAGACAAAAAGGACTGGACTGCTGCTGAGTGGTCCAAAGTTATGTTCTCTGATGAAAGTAAATTTTGTAAAGTTTCCACAGTCAGTGATGGTTTGGGATGACATGTCCTCTGCTGGTGTTGGTCCACTCTGTTTTCTGATGTCCAAGGTCAATGCAGCAGTCAACCAGGAAGTCTTAGAGCACTTCATGCTTCCTGCTGCTGACCAACTTTATGGAGATGCAGATTTCATTTTCCAACAAGACTTGGCCATGGTATCCCTGTTCTTATTTGGCCCGGCAAACTCGTCTGACCTTAACCCTATAGAAAATCTATGGGGTATTGTGAAGAGGAAGATGCGATACACCAGACCCAACAATGCGGAAGAGCTGAAGGCCACTATCAGAGCAACTTTGACTCTCATAACACCTGAGCAGTGCCACAGACTGATCGACTCCATGCCACGCCACATTGCTGCAGTAATTCAGGGAAAAGGAGCCCCAACTAAGTATTGAGTGCTGTACATGCTCATACTTTTCATGTTCATACTTGAATTGGCCAGCATTTCTAAAAATCCTTTTTTTTGTATTGGTCTTAAGTAATATTCTAATTTTTCGGGTATGCTGAATTTGGGATTTTCATTAGTTGTCAGTTTTAATCATCACAATTATATGAAATAAACATTTGAAATATGTCAGTCTGTGTGTAATGAATGAATATCCAAGTTTCACAAATCAACTTTTTGATGATATATGACCAGCACCCGTAAGGCCAATGTTGGCATTTTATTAAATATCAAATAATTGCCAGTCAGAGCATAATGTGATATTTTCACATTTTATTTATTTATTGTTCAGAGCTGAATGTTCAATTGATGATGTTTTATAAATTCAGAATTCATTTAAAGGTAGTTTAATTTTTTTTCCAAATAAATAGATTTTATGGGTAAAATATCTTTAAAGAAAAACTTGCCATAGTGACATTATGGACAACAATATGAATAATTATAGAGCAATGGATCAGTTATTGCAAATTAGCAGTGGTTTCAATGCAAAACGCTTCACATTTTCAATGTTTCTGTCAAATTTTAAAAGGTATTTTCAAAAAAAGGATTTACATTAACTTCCACTTTTTCAGAAATATCACATGATGAAAAGCACATTTGTCAAACTCCTTGATGTTTTGGAATGAGTGCAGTTGAAGTCACTTCATTATATCTTTGAAGACTTATCAGAATGAGCACTCAATGGTTCAGTTCCCATTGTGATTGAAATGACTGGAAGTATTTTTTTTTTATCAGGTTTTGTTCTCCTGGAATGTGACAAGTCACCTGGATATTATGGCACTATATGACATACTCGTGGTACTGCAGGAGAGTTTTTCTGCCTATAACCTGAGTAACTGCAGCCATATGCACCCCTAACTGTCTTGTGTGATTTATAACTTAGCAATTAACCTCCCAGTGGTGCTGTTGACTTTCATAACATTTTCCCCACTTAGAGTGACACAGCACCAGCAGGGGAACAAAGCCTCCCTTAGCCTTAAACTACCACTACACACTATTAGATCCTTATTCCACAGGGAGGAAGCAAAAGCTATACATATTAATAAGTAGATGTTGCCTATTCCCACACCTTTTACACAGAAGAGTCTGCAGCTAAACCACGGTCAGTTTACTAGGAAATTTACACATGATGTGAATGTATATAAACATTTTTTGAGGTTGCGCATAACAATATTTCACATAAAAATATTTCTATGTGCAACCTCTAAAAAATGTTTATTGTACAAAGTCTGCAGAGAATAATAGTTTAAATACAGCTCTCATCTTCCAGGTCTTCATAATGACCACGCGAGTCCAGAAAAACACTTCACTTAGTAGAGACTGAAGCTTTTTTTCCTTCTCTTGAACCTACATTATAGATAATTACCTACCATGTCTCAACAGGATTGTCAAAGTGACGTGCAGCAGCCATCTTCACAAATAGTCACTCTTTATTTTGTATAGTTTGCCAGTCTAAAGTCCTGGTTACCTTGGTCTCGACAGAATTGAGTGAATCACCAAATGGATCATGTAAAAATATTTCCTGTCTCTGTATAGCCTTGGGGGGATCTTGAATGAGAAGAATGCAGTGAATGGTAGAATAAAATGAATAAAGGCTTGAGCAATAGTGGATGTATTGATATCTCATTCTCACCCACCCCAACACATCTTGGTCTATTCAAAAGTAATGAAACAGTCATAGCTCATGAACCTCAAGCCTCACTTAATTACATGACAGAGACAGAGGGACAGATTTATAGGAAAGAAAATGCATTGATAAGTTGAATACATTTGCGTCTTTACCACGTTTCTCATTATAGTTACATTGTTATGCTATGAATGAAAGACGGTGCATAAGAAAGATTATACATTCTAGCACTCCTCATTCCTCAGCAAATGAGTCATTTGTAGGAAATGGGGCTGCACATAATCAAGGTCTATTAGCTGTATCTACTGATATAATCCGGGCTCCTTCCCTACACAGCCACATGGAAATCATTTATTTTCTCTCACAGTTTCACCTGAATTCTGTCTATCTGATGATTACCTGATAAGGTCTTTCAGCAACGTAGTAACATTTTCATCAGGAAACTAACTGATTCACACAATTATATCAGGAGAGGAACGGTTTGGGAAATAGAAAGCCTAAAGAATACACAAAGAGTCTCCCACAGGCTGGCTATAATTGCAATTCAAAACATTTTGCACAATTGTAATATTTTTGTTCTGATGTCCTGATTGTGTTTGTCTGTCTTTCCATGCTTGTATTGGTTTGTGCTTGGATTTTTTCCCACAGTCTGAAGACATGCAGATCCACTGAAGAGTGAGCTCTAAACTACCTGTAAGTGTGAGTTTTTATTTGTCGATGTGCTGGTCCTGTGATGGGCAAGCAGCTTGCCCAGGTTGCTACCCTGCTTTTCTGGCAATGCCAGCAGCATGGCATGAAATTCTGTGCAGACATTCATACTCCCCCGGGGACAAATCCTTCTGACGTTTGTGATCCTCTGACTTCATCATCACTATACATTTCAATTAGTACTTTGGTTTATGAGCAAATACAAAGACAGCAGAGAGTAGCCAGTGAAGAAATTAGGTTTCTTTAGGTAGATATATTAAGAAATTACAATTACATATTTATTCAGTAAAACTATCTATTATGTTGACTTAATGCAGTGTTGAGCAAGAATTCAACAGAAAGAAGAAGTAGACTAGTAACAAATTTTTTATATATATATATATAGTCTATGGATGAAACTCGCTCTTTAGCGCTGTTTGTCCATTTTCAGCTACTGTATAAACATTTTTTTCACTAGATCCTTAGAAATATTACACAAAGGACCTTTAATATAGTGTGTGGCTCTATATAAATATAAAGATGGATCATTTGTCATAGAATATCATTCATTAAGTTGATTTTATTTTGCGAGACCACAACTAAAAATCCTCTATATCACATAGTTTTCTTATTTTTTCCCCCTTTCTTCATTTTTAGTGTCACAGAAATACGCAAACGTTGACTGCAACTGTGATTGAAAATCGAGGTAACACAGTGTGACACAAGAAATTGATGGAGATACCTGGTTGTATTCAGTCACACAAGACAATAATAGGGAGGACGACACTTTATGGTGCACAGTCTCATGTCAAGTTTATCAAAGACTGAAATATTAACTTGAGCTGTTGTGTGTGGCCATTATGATTTCTACATGCATAATTTCTCTGTCATAGCACATTAGTACAGGTGTTTCAAGGCTGAGTGATTTGCATGGTTTGATAGCAGTGCTTAAGAGGTGCAACAAGGTGTAAAAGGCTAAAATATACGTTTATTATTTAACTTTATTCTTGTAGATTAGATGCAAATATTTTGTTGGTGTCTACCATTACCCTCCTTTGTTTTCTTGATTTTCTACCTGTCAATCTGTGTAAGGCAGAGATTCTCCTCTCACACCTCTGCATGACCTCCAAATCATTTTGTCTGTTTCTGTCCATCTTTATTCCCCCCTCCCTGTCCCTTCTCCTGAACTCAGTTTTCAATCACTTTAACTCTCCCATGCAATCATTTCTTCTACTTTCTGCCCCACCTCTCGCTCTGCCTCTCCCCTTCCATCTTGCCCCTCCCGTTTCTTTAATCGTTCTGTTTTCTGCTGAAGGTTACTCTTGCCTGCAGGGCTATGAAAATGTCAGAAAGGCCCACTCCATTTTCAGCTACGTAAATAGCCATTTCCCGCCAGAGCAAACCCACTTTCCCAGGTTTGACCTGCCACGTTGCACATCACACTTCCCACCTCCTTCTCTACATTACCTGAGCATAATAGTGGGGTTGGGGGAAATGAACAGTGCTCTTTCATTACTTATCTGTCATTTTCATATAACAGACTGTTGCCATCGTCCTCTGTATTCATCTCCCTCTTGTTTTTCATTTAAACAACCTCGATTCATGAGGAAAATGCTCAGCTACATAAATTCAAATGAAATTGCTCCCATTCCTGTAGTGATTGTCCTGCTCACAATAAATGCCCATATATATTGTTATTAAAAGCTTGTTTTCAGGAGAAGCAGTAATATTTATTAGGACAGAAACTAAATCTCATCTAGTTGAAAAATAGGCTAATGAAATACCAACAAGAGGAACACTGGGTTACTTGTAATTTTCAGCATTTATAGCATCTAATGGACAAGTAAACATCTATTAATCACAACTGGAATTATTGTTGACATATTTAAATATATTCATAAATATATGCAACATCCATGTTGAAATCAAATGCTAATTCCACTTTCCAGGACTCACAAAAGAGCAGAAATGGACTTGCCTAAAACCACTTTGTACTCCCCCAAACCTGAAACAGCATGTTCGTACTGTCATTTCAATTTATCAGCACGGAAAGAAATATGAAAACGTATGTTCATTGACAGACACGGAGGAAGCACTTACAGTGTTGAGGAAAAAGCTTCTCACCCATCTTCAAGTCACTGGTTCCATTAAAACCTTATTCTTTTTCGAGGGACAAATGCTCTTTTAGGGCTGAGCGAGTGTGTTTTGTGTAATTCTCCAAAGGTTTAGTGTTTTCTCTGAATTAGAATAGAGCTTTGGATGTAGCGGAGGCGGTGTGGGCTTTAAAGGATGCTGCAGAAATATTAAACCTAGATTTGTGCCCTGGGTCCTTTTAGCAAATATAAAACAAATCACTTATTTAAGCTTTCTTGTTTTCTAAAACAACTGTTCAAGCTTCTCTGCCCTGTATATCCGCACACTTTTGAGAGTGAGCTCCCATAGGTCATGCAAGGCTAGTTCATTTCCGTGTGCCATGTCCCAGAAAACCCTGACGTGCTGCGCGTCACTCCCATCCTCCACCCTCCACTAACACTCCCCTGATCTTCCCTTTCAATTTCCTGCAGCTCCACAAGACAATAGAGAGCTACATCAAAGGCCCGCATGAGGGGTTTGATAGCTCACATCAGCAAAAAAAAAAATAAATCATTCACACACAATTTTTGTTGAACAGTATTTGGACAACTCATCATCTTTCAATGTACTTCGACAGAGATTATATTTTCTCTGAGGTCTCCTTTGCAAAAAGTCAAAGAAAAGCTGTTCAGACAGCGTGTGCTGGCTGCCATAAAGACTAAAGAGTGGAAAGGATTTTTAAGTCGGCTTGATCCATTTCAACAAAATGTAAGGAATACAGGTCGAGTATGACAACTGAAAATAGACAAATTGTTCTCAACACAAATTGTCCTCTACACAAATAGTATTCATACTAAGAATATATATTGATTCAAGCCACAGCCTCCACGGTTTTGCACTGAATGTGCATGCAAAAGTACACATACATGTGCACACATTGTTTAATAGAGCAGAAATAACACGGAAATTATGAACACAAAAACATAATTGAATGGTCCAGATATAAAATTACTTCTGGATCCATTCAGGCTAATTTACCTTGGTTTACTCTGTGTTGTTCCTCTTTTAACAATGGATATAGTGAGTCAACACTGTCAGTCTGGCACTGCCCTCCCGCTGCGACTAGAAATTACTTTCAACAGCTTGATCAAATTAATTGGCTTGACTGTTGGGCAGAGGGAGATATAGACCATTAGCTATTGAAAGGGAAAAGATTGACAAGTATGTTGTTTCTCAGGAATAATTGAGAGGGAGCCCTGCGACTGGAGGGAGAGTGAAGGGTACACAAAGAAAGCAGGCCTCAGATGAGGACAAAAGAATAGATTTTGCAGAAATGAGCCTGCTTTGTTTCCCCTCCTTGGCAGGAGTCAGATGTTTTGCTGTGCTCCATCTTGTGAAGCATGACTCCTTTTTCTCCTTAGACACAAAACCTATCATTTGGACATTTGTGGATAGACGAAAGAAAAGCCGCTTTACCAAAGACAGGAATAGACATTTCGAAAAAGGGAAAAAAGGGGGTGTGGTGGCAGCATGAAAAGTATTCAGCGTGGAAACATACGTTTCCTAGTAAGACACTGCAGTGTATGATTAGTTTTATGAGAATATCTAAAGCCAAGAAAAACAACAGAAACAAAGATGAAGGCTTGTGAACAGTGTTGCTAATTGCTATTGCATCTACTTATGGTGCACCAAAGGGACTAGTGAGACAATGGGTGAGCAGGAGCAGTGTGGATGCCATGCTACAATATAGTTGCTTGTGTGAGGGTTGCTTGGAGGGCAGGGCAATGGCGGAGGTATGTAGCTCATTCTAATTGGATATGTCAAAACTTGCCTCCAGTTAATGTAGTGCCTCTATTAGGCAAAGCTGCAGCCCATGACCTGCAGCTCTCCAAGTGTGATCAATGGCTCTATATGTTATTTTGCTGTTGTTGCTGATGATAATGACAACGATGAAAGACATTTTTGAGACAACTGGTTCAAAATTTAAGTCACTGCTACACAAAAACAGGCTTCTGATATCTAACCTCTGTCAATTTACCTGGCTAAAATGAAAAACTGTGGCCAGCATACTGAATTTATCGTTTCTAAGTAAGATTGCTAGCTAATTAAGCTGACCTTAGGTTGTTAGAAATGCTAGAACAAGAACCCGGTAACGGGTTCTCCTGATGGCTGATAGATGATATTAGGCTAAAATCACTGAGGGTAAAGCTGCATGTATCTAGCAAACAATTTGTATTCTCACCTGCTGATAACCCATGTAGAATATATGGAAATAAACAGCCTGCTCTCACCAGAAAAACAGCCATATAGGTTGATTATGCAAAAGCTTATTACGACCCATACTTACGACCTCTATTGGCCATATGACAGTATCAAAGGAGGAAGCCTTGTGTCTTAGTATAAAGAGTGACAAAGTCCGCGTAAGGGGGTGATTGTGTTGGTTGGATGTATGGGTCAAGGAAACTCAGGATTCTCACTCAGGAGGCCAAGGTTCAAGTCCTGAGTGAAAGAAAGTCAAAGTTAATTTAAGTTTAAAGTTAAATAACGCTTTGTGGTAAAATTAAGTCACATGACTTACGTTAACGCTAACCAAACTATGACTGTTTCACAATGTTTACCATGCGTTAAACGTCATGTGACTCATGTAATGTACTTAAGTTCTTTCTTAAGGTACTTTCCAACTCTTGTAAATGTAACTTTGGTGAACGGCCATTTAGACTTTGTGATCTTAATTCCCAATTGTCATATGTTTTTTTGGGGCCAACTGACAATGGAAATATTTTACCGTTAGGTATTAGATGTGACATGTTAGAAACAGCATTCTTGAAAAGTTAGAGCGCTCGTAAAAAAAAAAAAAAAAAAGAGGGCTGGGCACATTAACGAGTTATTAGCGCGTTAACGCATTAATTAGGATAATTAATGCAGACAATTATATTATTATTATTTTATTATTATTATTAAATATTTTGAAAGTCCGGTCCTCCCTGGCTCTGAATACACACACACTCAAATCATGGGTCACGGAGGGATTGGATGTTGATCAACTTGCACGTCAACCACCCAAACAAGCTGTGGAGGGAGGCTTTGGCAGACTGCGCCAGATGCGGTGTGTGGAAGAAGTAGCTAAATAAATGCAAGAAGCGAACAAATGCTACAGCAAAGTGGATAGCTACACACTGCATGCTGATTAGCATTTGGGAAGATGTCAATCTTAGCAATGTAGACGCTTGGCCCTAGGGGTTGCTCTGTACCCCTCAGGTGAAAAGGAGACAGCGCTCCGTAAGTACACGGCAGGCGCTTTATAAAGACTAACCACGGCAACGGCTTATGTGCGCTACACAGCTGTAGCCTATTTAACTTAAGTTAAAATCATATATAACTTTACCTGATAGGCCTACATCTAGTTATGTAATCATGATCTGCTATGTGAATTCCCTCTCGCTGATGTCCCATTTAGTAAACACTAATAGATTCTGGAAACTCACAAACAGCGAAACTTAACTTCGGCAGCGGCGTACGTACGTGTTAGGTGAGCACAACTGACAGCTTCACGGGAATGCACCCACTTGTTGCTACGCCTTAGCTCGACCACTTCACATCACTCTAACAGGGACACTTGCTACTGAACAGAGACTGTTTCTACTACTCCCTGATAAAACAAAAATGTTTCTCCTGATACTTGTACAGAAAAACCCCAAGAAAACTGGACTCTGATGGTTACTTGTTTTAACAAGCTATAAAAAAGGGAATAGCTTTGTTTAATATTTGATTTGATTACATTAATGTTTAGTTTAAGATTTATAAGAAATATTTTATGGCTACTTTGTAGACTGCTTGTAAAAAAGTACTTTATTTGTTTCAAATGTTTGCAAACCACGTTATTGCACTTTTGTGTATATAGAAGTACATTTAAATTAAAAGTGCGCAGTACACAACTATAGAATTCATTATTCAATTTTGCACATAATAATGCAATTAATCTCAAAAAACTAAATAGTTAATCGCACTTAAAAATTTTAATCGCTCCCCAGCACTAAAAAAATGTAATGAAGGTGCTTATTGGTGGAGAACAAAAAAGTTCAAAAAAGAAGAAAAGGTCCATGGCCCTCTTCTGGGAAGTAACATGGTTAGGTTGCTGCATTGCAGCTAATTAGCTGGACATGCTAACATTTGTAGTTTGTAGCTGGAGGAGATAAACACACTGCACACTGTTTACTCCACTTCCTTTTGCAATTGATAGCAGCTACAGCGTGCTAACCTCGATGAGCCAGCTTTATTCTAATGGTAACACAGGTATGCATATTAGCTAGGCTTGTTTCTTGTTTATAACTTATTTGAAGGTGGGTCTCCGACATTGACAGCGTTGTGTTAAGAAAATAGACTCACTTAGAGTTAACTTGAATGCATTCGTTTTTCTGTAGATATACAGCTCTCGAATCTGCACTACACTGCAGTGCAGATTCGCCTTAAAATCGGTGCATGAAAAACCAATCACTGAACATCCCTTCAATCGTTAATAGCTGATCCAATCGCCAATCAGCACAAGACTAGTGATTCATTGTGTGGAGAAATCCTAAGTTTGGCAAGCCTGCCGTGCCACAGCTAAGCTATGATAGGACAACCACTATCTGGGGGAGGGTTTAGCTGTTTACTAACTCATTTCCCTAATGTGTCAGTTCACATAAATCCAAATTCAAAACAATTATTTTAAACTCAGCTCCAGTGATATCTGCTGCTGAGGCTTCTGTTGCCACTGAGATACAACTTTGTGCTGCTCAAATGACTGATTATAACACACCCTGTTATAGAATAATTTACATTGCTCCAAACACCTCCAGTATTTTCTCCAAACTTTCTACAGTTTTATTCTTGACTTGACACTGTGCTACCTTTCTAAGAGTAATTCTATTGATCGCTTATTAATTTTATGCTGGAAAAGAGCACAACCTATAGCTCACAACATGTAAGTAAACCATTCTGAGATTTGAAGTAGTCTCCACTCTTTATCTGACTGTCTCATAAAAGGAAAGGGATCAATACCTTGCTGTGCCAGAGCCTCATAAATCTGCAGAAATCTTTTTATGCTATATGAGCCCTCTGCTTATCTCTGGCTCCAACTGGTACAGAGAAACAAGGCTTTTTCTAGGTTGGACTGGACTGCTTAGGGATTGTAACAATGTCTATCAACCAGCCCTATGAGATTGTTGTGTTGTTGTTGTCTCTTTCTGTTTACATCAGATTTCTGGGACGATGTCCTGTGTCCTGGCAAGGTTACAGATGATGAACGACTTCACTTACTCACTGACAGTCTAGTATTCCTCCTCCAAGATATGCTGTTGTTCCTCCCCTCTAATTCAACCATTTTCTACTCCATATGAAGATTTTCAAACTCTCCTTATTCTCCCTTCTATAATCCATTTTTGTACCCTCTCCTCCATGCCCTGTTGTTCTGTTACCATCATTTGTCTCGGTCTGCTAGATCAGGGGTTCCCAAACCTTTCAGCCCACGACCCCCAAAGTAATGGTGCAAGTGACTGGCGACCCCCCACTATAAACGCATATAAACATTGCGCGCAACCGCGCACGCACTACAGGCGTATCCAAACACGAGCATATTGCCAACACAAAATAACAACTGATTCTGTCGCTAATATGTCGTAAATCTGTCGCAATGACCTCAGGGGTCAGAGTGGTCAAAG
>JAPMOB010233164.1:0-17385 GCA_029875015.1 Lepomis gibbosus
ACACCGCCATTTCTGTATGTTATGTTACCGCTCAGCAGAGAAGGTAATGCGCATGTGCGACTTTCGGCAGAGGTTGTAATAAAGAGACATGCCTCGGTCGGAAAAAACATGTCTGGCGACAACTTCGACAATGAAATTCATTGTCGACTATTTCTATTATCGATTTTTGTCGACAACGTCGACGAATCGTTGCAGCCCTAACTGTCACCCTGTATTGGCCTGAACCGCCTTCCTGCTATGGTTGAAGTCCCCCACCATCAGCGCCTTTTTCCCTCACAGCGCCTGCACGAAGGGGTGAAAGGCGTGTGAAAATGCCGATGCCGCGTAGCTTGCTTACCTCGAATTCGCTCTGCAAAATGAACATGTCGGTGTTCTGCTTCCCGGACACCAAGTCATAAACATTTACTCATTAGGCGCTTTCATCCAGAGCGACTTAACTTTGAGGAAACACGTTTAGGCTGCACGTTCCTGCTTCGTTAGCATTATAGCTAGCACACAAACGTCTACCTGCCTCAGAGCTTTTAAACAAATCTTTGTTGGCTGTGTTTAATAGTCAGGACATTTTATACACGTACAGTGCGAGTTAGAATAAAGAGATTTCTGAAAGCGTGCAGCTTAACAAAATGTGGAAAGACGTTCTCCCAGTTAGCCCGCAGTTCATTTTGAAATGATTATATATAAATTAATTAAGCTTGTTTCATACTACTTGTTCAGTTAACTAACTAACTGGCTCAGAGCTCTCTGTTAATGAACATGTCGTGACGGCACATCACACATCCACCATGCTGTCCGTCACAGCCGCCACAACTCGGCGCTCTGCAGGCGTGAGCCTCCCCTGCTGACTCATGTTTGGGAAGGGACTCGAAGTGTGAGGACTGAAGTAGGACAGAGGTCAGCCGGACCAAACCCACAGCAGACTGAGACTCTGTAGGGAGGAGGAGGAGGAGGAGGAGGAGGAAGGAGCTGCGTGAGGTTCCACACTGCAGAGAGATCAGAGGAGTAATTTTCCTCCCTGCCTGCGCTCTCTTTAAACGTCTCCGTCCTCTCGTCAGCCCTGCAGTCTGTTGTTGCTGTCTGCTTCAGACAGACGGAGGCTGGCCGACCGGCTGCTCTCTCCCCGCCTGCTAAGCGATGCTCTCTCACCCCGGCAGGTTAATCCGCCCGCTCCTCTCTCTCTCCTCCCCGTCAAGTCCGGCGTCTGACAGCTACCGTTTACCGGCCACAGTCTGCCACCGCCGCCGTCGCCGCTCATAACTGTCAGGAGGAGGACGACCTCGGTGTGCCCCCCCCCCCCCNGCTCCGTCGCTCCTCTCCTGGAAGCAGCATCTGGTTCACCTCCGTCAGCTCCTCTGCAGCCTCCCTGTTTGTGTCTGTGAGGAAGAGGAGGAGGAAGAGGAGGGGAGGGAGGGGGGTGGGGGACACAAGGTGGAGTGAAGCCCCCCTCCCATCGTCTGCTCTCCAGCCGGCACCACCTCCGCCACCCCGCAGCCTGCAGCAGGAGTGAGAGGAGGAGGCGCAGAGGAGGCGACACACCACCTTCAGCGCAGCAGCAGCAGCAGCAACAAGCAGCATGCTCAACTCTGTGTGGTACGCCAAAAAGATGGGCCGCCGCATCATGGGCACCCTGAGGAGAACCAAGCGGCTCCACCGGCGCCTACTGGTAGGTCACCCCCCCACCCCCCACCCCCACCTATTAAAAAAGAAATCTTGGTAAAGGTGAGGAGGTGGGGGGAGGCGCTGCACCGTGTAGCGTGACTCATTTTCCAGAGCGTGTGTGTGCTGTCAGCCTGTACACATATGATCATGCACTCCTGCGACCGCTGTGTGTGCGTGTTGTTGTAAATGTATTGATCGGCCCGTCTGCTGTGGATGTGACGCTGCTGCTGGATGAGGCAGATGTGGGAAAGTTGCAACAGGAGAGCTGCTGCTGCTGCTGCTGCGTCATGTGGCGGATCAGGATTCATGCAGGAACCTTCACATCTGGTTAAACCCTTCACCGCAGACCCAGAAACGCCCTCCTCCACAGCCCCCATGTCCAAGTGATTTCACTGTTAGGATCTCATAAAGAGAAGCTCGGCTGTGTGTTTGCATCCGTGGCGGTGGTTTGTTGATGAGGCTGCAGCGGCTGGCGGCGGGTTATTAGATCAGAACGGGGAGATCACTCTGTGTGGCGTTAAAATGCTCCGGGTATCGGGGGTACGCGGTGATTGTTCCATAAAACCATCATAACAGCAGGATCCGGGAATCTCCCTCGTCTCAGACTGAGGAAGTGTTTCTGTTGGCGTCGGCTTGGGATCCTGTTTACGCCTGTGCAGCCCTTTATTTTTAATCTACATCTCTCTAAATCTGTGTTTGCGCCTCACGAGCGTGCCGATGTGGGGGGAGATTTACCTGCATAAACAGCAGCATCATGTTCTGGGCAGATGTAAGGAACCCCTGCAGTAGCACATGCCTTCCCCGGCGTTGCCTAGCAACCTCCAGGCTCCTGACACGCAGCGCTACCCCGCCACCTCCCCGGTTTTTACTGCCTCCAACACACATCGCCAAAATGTAGGTTTACACTGAGAGGCCGGTTATAAATGTGAGCTGCACGTTCTCACACTGTAAACAGGCGTGTGAGTCGTCTCTATGGTGATTTGTATGAAACGGCTCTGAACTTTCTAGGTGAAAGGTGATTAACTGGGAAAGAATCAGAGATTCTTGTTCAACACCAGGGTTCATACAAAGCACCAAAGACACGAGCTCTTCTGATATTCTTCTGGCAGCTGTTTATTTCATCTCCACGCCATCACATGGACACAATGACAGCCTGGACTTCGTCCTCAATGAGGAAGCACGTTCACTGGCTCATTTACAAGTCTACCTTACGTCCCCTCTTATCTTTGTACGTATACGTCGCGCAACACCAGGTCCGATAATTTGCTCTCTGGTGTCTTGGATCTGAGGTCCGTACGGGGCTCGGTTAGAGGGTCTAGCTGCTCGGCTCCCTCCGCCTGGAAAACATTGTTGGGATGCACAATATATCGTTTCAGCATCGTCATCGCAACGTGCCCGTGCACAGTAGTCAGCTCGCAGGACGTGATGTCAGCCAACTGTTTTGCTGCTTGATAAGAAAAGAAAACTCGCACGGTTTTTATTTTCCATCCCCGATCTACAAGAGAGTTTCTCTGATTTAAAGGGTTCTTGGACACACACAGTCTGTTGGTAGCGATTAACCAGCAGACTCTGCATGCACAGCGAACCACCAATCACAATGTCGTTCTTGACCAGTTTAGTTTTGTCAGTTTTGTTTGATAAACTGACGACAACATTAAAAAAATGCAGCAGAAAACCAGTGAAACGGTGGATTTGGTTGCAAAAAGAAAGCAGTGTTTGTAAAGCACTCGGAGGCTTAAAGCTCAATAAAGGATTAAAAAAGTCTTTAAAGTAAAAATAAATTTATCAGCTTTTTTATTTTCTGTGCGCTCTTCCCTTCTAAACACCTCAGTCTTGGTAGGAGGCTTAATTATTTTCAAACAGAGCAACTGAAGTCATGTACTTCCTGTGTTTGTTCATATCGCAGTAAAGAAAAGGATTCAGGTTTTCCTAATATCGTGCAGCCCTGACACACTGCACACTGACCTGTAGCTGTGAAGGCTGATGAATTTAAACTCCGGGTCAAAGACTGGGAGCTGGGATCTATTAATTGTTACTGCTTTTAGAGTGACTAATTGTTTTGAACCCATGTACAGATGGTACGTCTGAGGTTTTACGCTGCTTATTTGTGAATCTGAAAAGTCTTTGATGAAGGTCCTTTGGTGGTTGTTGTTGTGTCTGTCGATGTGCTGTAGAGCTGCTCCATTTGGAGGAAAAGTCACTTTGTGATTATAATGGAACAAATGTTACTCTGAGTCTACTCGCTTAATTATCAAGGAATGAGTGAAATACTGACATTTTGATATTTGCAGTTCTCAACTTCAACAAAGTTAAACAATATTTAGAACAGTAACATGTAAAACAGAACAAGGGGAGCGTGTTGCTGTACGGAGGAAGTGTATTAAATAAAGAGTATAATGTTTAGTTAATTGTTTACTGTTAGTATAACGGTAATATATTATATACAGCATTCAGTATAATTTCATAGAATGGCTGTATAAAAAAGGTGTTTCTGTTCTGTGGGGTGTTTTTTAAAATTGAATCCTTGTGCAAGTAAAATACTACATCAGTCTTTAATTTAAGTTCTAACTTGTCAATCATGTTGTTCAACACTGTAAAGTTTGCTGTAGCACGCCACTGTAGGATTCATGTATACATATATATTGCATGCTTTTTGTCATCTGACATGATGACATTACAACTGCGATTAGATTAATTGTGCAGCCCTAGTTTGCTGCTGTTTGGCCGGGTCTCTCTCCAAAACAGAAGTTTTAAATCTTAATGAGATCATCTGGTTTTAAAACAAAGTTTAAATAAAATAAATGAAAACTTCACCTGAGGAAACAACCAAAGTCATCGCACTTTTCATACAGGCCGTACTCTGTTATATAAATTACAGAGACTCAACACTTTAGCACAAAAGCTGCTGAGCTGCAGAGGAGCTCAGAAACCTTAACTGTGGAAAATATCTTCTTGATATGTTGAACTCAAACTGATGATAAACTTGATGTACTTTCACATGGTTGTTCCTTTAGCTTCTGTGTTGCCAGGAATTAGAAGTGACCTCATGCTGCTCAGGCCTGAAGAGAGAGATCTGTCTGAACGGGACCACAATCAGGGTCTCGACCTTTGTTTTGATGCTGCAAGTATCCTGAACTCGCACATAAACTCTTCCTCTTCCTTGTGTTGTTCTGTCTGTTGACCCGAGACAGTGTCACCGGTCAGGTTGGTGGTTCAAATCCTCCAAGCTGAAGCTGCGACCATGAGCTCAGACTGATGACTGTAATCTGACAGGCGTGGCTCGTATCGACAGCGCTGCTCCGCTAATTACGACTTTTATAAACACATTGTAGGATTGCTCCTGTATTCAAGTGGTGTCGGAATAATCGGAGAAATGTTAACAACTCAAGTCGGAAGAAGAACTGGGAAAGTCTGCGAAAATGTCCTGTTATTCAAAAACATGGTGGACGAAAGTAAATGCTTACTCATGTAATTTGTAATATGGTGCGAGTTTGTTAGCTGTAGTTGCTTTAGTTGTCTACGTAGAGTGACCCAGATTAGTTAGTTATTAGCGTTAACTCTTGATGAAGGACAGACTTTTGTCTCAAATCTATGCTCCACCCTGGCCGAGCCCAATCCTAGGACTTGTGTTGTAGGCCAGACCGCCCAAACCAAGACCTATCGATATTCCCAAAGTTATCGTCTTGACTGGTCTTGAAATATAATCCCGAGTCCTCAATGTCCGAGACCGAGACAAGACAGAGTAAATGGGGTCGAGTCCGAGGTGAGGCAGAGACCATCAAAAAGTGGTCTTAAGACCGGTCTTGAGTACTACAACACTATCTAGGACCGAAACTACATTTCAAGGACCCTTGTCCAAGCTGTCTGGCTAGCTAGCTGTTATTCTTGACAGCCCCCCAAAACCTGTTACCCTCACCCGAACTATCACTGACTGTTTGCCTAAACCTGGTTATTGATTATATGCATGTCGACTGCGTTGCTGTGCATTACCACCACCACTCCACTAGATGGCACCAAAACTGATGGCCAAGCATTTGACAATCACTCTAAATTCACCCTGTATGCTGACGATGCAGTGCTCGCCTGCTGCGCTGCCTGTGATCTTACTGTAGATCACACCAACACCAGAGTTCAATTTTGAGATTTAGCACCAACTTGCAGCACTTTTCTCCGTCGTTGCCAAACACCGTGGTTTTGGCTGATGAGACGGCGGCACGTTGATCCTGGAAACATCAGCATAAATCTGCGCAGTAATGAGGGGATGGAATGCTTTTGATAATCCGCCGCAGCTCCTACATGTTTCAAGATATTAACTTTATACTAATACCACCTATGTTATGTGAAATTAGTAAAATGCTCCATTAGTGTCATAAATGTTTGTTGACAGCGATGTGTTGATCTGTGCGGCCTGTAGGTGGAGCTGCAGACGTGCAGCAGCACAGTTTATTCCTAACCTGCAGCAGATCCCTGCGGCTCTCAGTGTGTGGAGTCAGGTTTGAGCTGGATGTGTGCGCTCTGACGCGGACTCGGCCGCACAGCGGTGTATGTTTACACTGGGCCACGTTGACCGCAGTGAATCGTATCGATTTGCTCTCTAAATGCTGTGTTTGTGTTCCTGCTGTCATGAATCATGTGGATCAGTTTCCAGAGTCCTGCACATTTTAACACCCGTTTCTGACCGAGCCTGCAGGCTGAACACGGGAACAACAACCTCAGTTATGGCTCAGATGACACTTTAAATACATCAGAAAAGACGAGGATATACAGCAGAACGCTGACGCAGATCAATACGCTTAGAAACAGTTGGCCCTCCGTCCAGGCCGGTTCATTGCTCAGTTTGACCTGCAGCTGTGATGCCGCCGCTCTGTCAGATGAACTGATGACGGGTCAGCGTATCGGCTTGTTTTTCCAGCAGCGCCTGTGGATGCTGGAAACGCTCCTCCCACTTAAAAACCCCCGGCTCTCGTCCTGGATTTTAAATCCAGTTATGACATCTATCCAACTGCACGGCGCCCGTTGTCATGTCAACACTCGCATGTGGGTTGTTGTGGAGTATAATTCGTGTTTCCCATTCATAGTTCACCCAACGTAAAGGCTGGAATACTATGAGTCTGTACAGTCCGTACAGCACCATCTGTCACAACAACAGGGAGTCTCAGCAGGGCTGCTGCTGATCTGAGTTATGAAACAAATCCTCCAGTGATGGTGTGTTCGAACTAGCTCCACCTTTAATGGATTTTTTAGAAAAGTTATTTTTAAAAGTTATGTTAAAGGCATCGTCCTGGCAGCAGTTCAGAAGCATTGTAAATAGTCCCCTTTTTATTTTAATGACAGACTGGTGGTGAAACTCTAACAGCAGCAAACAGCACATGGTTTAGTTCAGTTATTTTAATCGATACGGATCCATCCACACTCTGTTTCAGTCTGAAGTCGACGCTGGACTTCTTCAACCTTCAAAACCCGTCATTTAGTTTTATTTTGAGAAATTCCGCTCATATTTCACCTTCAGACTTTGTCACGTTACAATCTGGTTTCAGCCCTGAAAATAAAAACCCATCAGAAACATCTTCAAGGTCCTGGAGAGCCAGCTTTTATCTGCAGCAGGGCTTTAAAGCTGCTGCTGAGTGTCCAAAGGAAAGCTGCCTGCCTGCCGCTGCCCGGGAGTCCTCGTGGCACCCTAAACCCCCCCCCCGCTGCTGACGCTGACACGCATGTAGCTGTGTCTGAATCCGGGGGCGACATCGATTATTCATGCAGCGAGTGGAGCCGCCACCCCCCCTCGTGCTGACATGGGCCACGCTCGCTGAAGCCGATTAATTGGCAGGAGAATGAGAAGAGGAAGGGTGTCACACAGGGGAGGACGGGGGGGAGTGAAAGAAAAGAGGGAGTGTTATTGTGCTTCGGTGGTGGAGTAACAGGACTGGGTTGGGATCTGTTGCTGTCGCACGGCGGAGACCGAACAGGCCGGATCTAAAGGAGCATCCATAATTTATTATCCAACCACCTCCTGCTCCTCCAATCGGGAAGATGACCACGCATTACCCCAGGGAGGAGTTCACCTCCAAGGCCATGAACGGCGCAGAGAAGAAGCTGCCGCGGGTCAACATCAACCTGCAGGAGTCCATCGCCCACCTGCACCCGCTCCAGAGGCAGCACGCCATCGAGCTCCACCGACAGCAGCAGCAGCAGCATCAGCATCAGCAGCCGAGCCTTCCGAAGGTCCAGGGGTCTCTGGCGACGTTTACCGCCTGCACGGTGCCGGCGTCCTTCCGAGCTCGCAGCCGTTTCCTCAACCTGCGGGACAGCGTGAAGAAAAGCCCGACCAAGAGTACTGCTAAAGTGGTCAACAGCAGCCACGCAGCGGGCAGGCCGCAAATACCCTGGGTACCCTTCGCTTTCAGCAAGGTACTGCAACACCGAGGGCTCGTTTGAGGCTGGGACCCTCTGTGCTGCTGGTTTGGAGGGGAAGTGCTGATGCTTGTAGCTCTGAGTGCACACAGCGCCAAGGCAGTACGAGACAGAGGAGTTTACAGAAAGAGATCAGACCGAGGACTAAAAGTTGGCATTGAATGTGGTTTTCTTTGAGATGCTTCCAGGCTTTTATCAATCATTGACAGTTGTAGGCTGTGTTTTTTATATTTAAAGGTGTAGTACGGCTGTTTAGCGTCTTCTCTTTATTAAACACGCCTGTATTTTCAGTATTGTTGAAGAGAAAGAAGAAAAACAATCCGCACACTCGTGATCTCTTACACTCATTTTATTTCAGGCGTGAGGACCCGTTGTAGATCAACTTTATGTACGACTTGCATTGGTCCACAGTGCGTTGTGGTTTTTTGGTTCTGTCAGTTTTTGATCTGCTGTGCATCTCAGTAACCTTGTGGTTTTTGTTCTAAACCAGTTTGAAGAATGTGAAACGTGGGCACTAGAATATAAAGCTGCTGTGACCTCTGACGCCTGAGCTGCGTTGTAGGTGACCGAGGAGCTCGGGGTCATTCTGCTTCCATTGATAAATCCCATTCAGAGCTGGCTGCACATGAACAGCGGTGATGTTTTTCTGTGTGTGTGTGTGTTATTACAGTGTGTCCGTTTATGGGGAATCAATAGAGGCCGTCGATGTCGTGGCATCTGTTGTCCCTGCAGCTGAAAACAGTCTTTCTGCTGCTGCTTTTAAATTCTGTTGCAGCTCCTCATTCAGTCATGTTTTGATTATTTTTATTTTTTATTTTGCATGTTTAACTGCAGTTGTGTGTGTGTGTGTGTGTTCACTATCAACATTTGATTGAGTTAAAGGTAACTCAACTGATATTAGCTTTTGCTTTTAACTAACTAAACACCAAATATTTGCTCGGGGTGATTTAGAAAGGCACCGACTCTAAAGCTTCAGGGTTACAATTCTCTCAAACAAGCTACTCTGACACGTTTCTGCTGATATTGTTATCAAATAATTTAGTAGTGTTCCGGTTTCCCAGACGTCTTTAAATGTCTCGGATAGTCCGACCAACAAAAAAGAGACAATGCTGTCACTCCTCAATACGTGACTTTGATCAATTATGCAGATGGTTGTTGATTGATCTGCTTGATTGATTCACTGAGTGACAGTTTCAGGAAGAGCAGCGGTTTGTTCTGGGCCCGGTCGGCCTCACTCGTGTCTCTCTTCACTCGGCAGCAGCTCGTTTATCATATCTCATCAGCACAAAGATCCCGTCGCTGCGGGAGCGCTCGCTCGCTCCCAGCCGTCACTCTCGTTGGATTAAAACTCCGTCCTCTGCGTGTTGCTGCTTTCTCATCACACCAGTTTGTATTCTTTGGGAGCAATTAAGCCCCATTGTCAGCAGTTTCCGAGCGGCGCTGCAGAACTAGGGCTGGCGGATCAATGTGGTCGATGTGCCGGGGCTAATTTTAGCGCCTGTTGGTTTCCACGGGCTCCCGAGTTCTGCTGCTGCAGCACAACAATTAAGCCTCTCCGAAACAGAGCGGCGCTTCCTGCCAGCGGCTTCACGAGGTCCTGCCTTGCATAATAGAGGTCGCAGTGTTGAAGGCCGCCTCACTTCTCTAAATTACTGTTTTACACGGAAGCCAGGGTTTGGAAAGGTAGACGATCTGTCCTCACGTTCAGGTTCATCACGGAGGATAAGTGACTTTAACTTAGGTGCAGTCTGCAGAGTTCAGGTTCCTCATGGAGGATAAGCAGGTTGTCAGTCACAGGTCAACCTCTTAACTTCTCAGTTTGTTATTTTTGGCCTTTGTTGAGTTCTTCTTTGTTGTAAAGAAACAGGTTTGCAGAGTGGAAAAGCACAAGATAGATGTGTAACCAATGTAATAACTCGCCACTCTGAAACCCTCGATCCAGTCCAGGTTCTGAAGCAGGTACTTGTGGTTCTGTATGTGTTTCAATATCAGACTCGAACCGTGGTTACCGGCTTGGGAGGACCCTAATCTGCGTCTGATTGGCTAGTAGTTCCTGCCTGGGCACTGCACAGGTGCAGCTCCCAACAAAGATCTAACAGAAGTGAGATGCTTCACTCTGCTGCTGAAACCGAGCGTTCAGCACACAGCGTGAGAGGAGCTGCTGTTGTAGACTGTGTTTTTTATATTTAAAGTTGTAGTACGGCTGTTTAGCATCTTGTCTTTAATCAAAGGGACCTTATAAAAACACGCCTGTATTTTCAGTATTGTTGAAGAGCCAAGCAAAACCATTTTGCACACTCTTAATCACTTGCAGTGCATTTAGGACATTTCAGGCGTGAGGCTCGTTGTAGATCAACTTTATGTCCGACTTGTATTGTTCCAGGGCGTTGAGGTTTTTTGGTTCTGTCACAGTCAGTTTTTCTGACACATCTACACACATCTAATAGAAGTGAGATGCTTCACTCTGCTGCTGAAACAGAGCGTTCACACAGGGCGAGAGCAGCGATGTGCAGCGTGAAAGTGAAACCACATAAACCTGTTCTGTTACAATCACTAAATAAAATGATGAACCTGAAAATGAACAGAATATGAGCTCTGTCATAATCGCCTGCTGAAAAGCTAAATGAATTCTAACCTTTACAGAGGTCATGACCCCGGGTACGAGACAATTGGCCACTAAATCTGATGCGTTAACATTACATTGATTTAATTCATGTCTGCTGGATTTGATTGGTCGGCGTATAAATCAGTGGATCATCTTCATGGCAAAATGAATTTTAGGGTTTACATCGATTATGAATTGACGTGAACATGTAATCTGGATTTCTTACATTAACAGTCTGTTGTTGGAGGAAATTGAACATTAACTCTATGCAGCAGCGTTTCCCAATAATTAGACTTAGAATGAGACTCTAGCAGCCGGCGAATTTGTTCCGCCAGAGTTTGACTGAAAATATTTTTCAAGCTTCTCATAAAAACATCAAACTTCTCTAACGTGTTTTGGCGCCCACTGCTGTGAGCTCGCACACTTGTGCATCCGACTCGAGATGACCGCTTTTCTTTTGAGGTCGGTCGGGTAACGTTAACTAAAGGTTTGAACAGCCACATTTCGAGTGCGCTCGTATTGGAGCCTTTATGGTAAACGAAACGTCGCAGGTCAGAGTCTTCTCTCAGCTTCTCTCTTTACAAAGACAAGTGTTGCAGTCTGAGTCCTTCCTGAAGAGAGGCTGCACGCGGTACGAGCGCCACGTACAGGAGAATGCATTGGGTTTGATGAATTTAGAGCGAGGATACGCATGTGACAACGTCCGGGTTCCAAAATAAGGCGTCTGTACAGGATGGAAATAAGAATATTTGGATTATATTCAAGTGGACAACATATTACATGTGTCCATTAAAAGTGAAAAAAATACTAAAATGTTTGGGAAATGACTTTATTCTTTGATTTTATGGCGTCATCACCATTGTTATCTTTACAGTGTGTTAACTGGAGCACAAAGTTCTTCATAGATCTAAAAGTAAATCACTCCCAGGCCAGATGGGTTAACTCACACTGTGTTGAACTTTACGGCCTACAGGGGGCGCTAACAGGACTATTTAATGATGTTTGAGTGGGTGACGTTTTTTCAATAATCACAAAAAGGACATCCGCCTCCTGCTGGGGGACGGGGGGGGGATTTAACGCACCAGGTCAGACAGAGTGGCTTTAATCTCCTCGGGGCAGCAGATGGGCCGAGTTTCTCACATCAGGATTGCCCAAAAGGCGCGAGTGTCTGGTAGTCGGCCAATCACAGAGGGTCTTCCTCTGATTGGCCGACCTCTCTGGCACTCCTGTGTGTCAAGCTCCTCCCGTCCGCCACCTGAATAAAAACACCTGTCGGTTAAACGTGGACTTGCACTCATCCTCCATCCTCCTGCTGTTCATCTGTGCCGCTGTGTCTGTCTAACCTTTGACCCCCCCACCCCCCCCACCATGCTATTGTTCAGCAGGCCGAGGCCAACCCGCCCTCCTCTCCCATAATCCCTGTGATCCCAGTCTCGCCAATCGCATCAGAGACCACCATCATCCCTCCGACGTCACAGGTTTTTCTTTTTTGTTGTTGTTGTTGTTGTTTTTATTTCCCTCCACTTGTGTTTGTCTCTGCACCGTCTCCATGTTCAGACTTCTGTCTCTGCGTTTGTCTGCCTGCTCGTGTTTGTCGTCGTCTTTGTGTGGACCTGAGCTCCGTGTCTGCCGTCCAGCTGTGGCTCTGATGAAGTGAGCAGATTAGAGACAGAAACAGTGACTTTAAAGAGCCCATCTGGCTCCTCCCGGGCAGAAAGTGAGCGAGCGAGGCAGACAGGGAGCAGAGTGAGAGAGGAGTGAGCGAGGCAGAGGGCGAATTTTTAAACCTAGAAGAAGAAGCAGAAGAGGGGACGGCGCCATCCTTCAGGACTTGATTTGTTTGACTCAGGCTTCATGCTTCAGCATTGCATCTTCTGCAGCGTGAAATGCCACCATGTACGTAGCGCTCTGTGCTCACTAATCTCTGCTCAAATCCTTCCTGTTTATCCTCAGCTGGTCTGCGCTGTCATGAGGAGAGTCGCTCTGTTAGTTGCTGCACGGCGGACGGCTTGGTTTCAGTCTGTGTTGTGTCTGCAGGGGTGGAGCTCGGCGGGGGGCTGCTCGGGCTGTTTTTGGAGGGTTGTGATGTGGTGTGATGTTTCCTCTGACTCTGTGATGCGTCCTTCTCTCCTCAGGCCAATCCTCCCCCCGTGGTGGTCAACGCAGACAGCCTGGACACGCCTCCATATGTGAGTTCACCCGCAAAGGAAATGTAACGTCTTATCGTTTGTTTGATATCGAGGTAAAGATTCAGTTTAGGAGCCGCTTCATTATCCTGATAATCTGAGACTCAACGGGGCTCCTTACGCCTGAAACAGGAACGCCTGCAGCTAAATGTTTCTGAGCCACGGCACAAACATGAAGTGGCCAAAACTTCATTATTGTACAACAGAACTTGCCATGCTGTGATGCTTAGCTCTGCTGCGACGCAGAGCCGAAGAACTGTGATAGTCGGCTGTGAAGCTTCGCATTTCCTCCGAGCTCGTAGGAAGTGCTTTAAACTAAATTTCACTAGCAGCCAAACAGGTGGCTGTAAAACGGATTCTTACGTTTATGGTTCAGCAAGGATCTGACTATTTATTTCAGGTGATGATGATTCATTTTCCTTTTGGTTTTTAAGACTATTTTGCAAGTTCTTGGTTTAAAAGAGAAAAATAACACGACTTTATTAATTATATACAATATAGCCTAATGATTCATTTAAACCACAAAGAACTGATCTATTAATTGTTCTTATAACATTTGAAAGATTTAATTTACATTATTTGATTGAATTTTCCCATGAAAGAACGTGCTGTTGGGTTCTGCGTGTTTAAAAACACAAAGACAGGGAGGGACTAGGCCAGTTTTGACAACAGGAAATAAAGGACTGAGCTGGTTTTCTTACCCGGTTTGCCTGTTTGCACCCCTGGGCTGACTCAGCTAATACAGGACAGCTAGCAGCACGGCTAACCGAGCTAACTAGCTACAGATACAGTTAGCGGTTTAGCAAAAAGTAAATCTGTCCATCAACAAACTCTGTAAATCACCTCGGTACTATGTTCCCCGTTGGGTCTTGTTCCTGCCGTGTTCACTGGGAGGCTGCTGACCGCTGATTTGTTGAACGCCAGTGCCTGAGTAGAGGTGCAACGTTAAACACAAAACGCTCCCCGGGTGCTCCGAGCTCCCAGTCCGGGCCGAGTCACTTTAGCAACCAGTTGTTACTTTAGCAAGAGGTGCCCACCCCTAGATCCTGCCATGAACCGGGAACGAACATCCACCGAAATGCCGCATTCGCTCGTTTATACTGAATAACAGTTTGTGCCGTGCGTGCTTTCAGATAGCCGCCAGCAGAAAAAGCCCGTCCATGCAACACAACACGCCAGCTGGGGCTTTTCACACAGACATCTTTCCAGCTTTGTTCCTCCCAACGTTTCGGCTCAGAGCCGGATCAGATCTTACCCCCCTTTCCAGTATCCGTATCTTTAAATGCGGCGCAGCGAGGCAGCTGATTGGTTCAAATACTCCCGGAAAATAAGGCAGGATGAAAGCTCCTTGAGTTGTTCGAACTGCAGCAGGACACAGATTCTGGACCACAAGGTCCAGAGTCGAGGCGAGACGCCGGAGTCTGAAAGATTTTATTGTGCAGCTATTATTACCATAGTTTATAAAAATACACATGACAATCTTGAATAATACATGTAAACATTATTATTTGTCTACATCGGTCCGTCACCTGCAGATCGATTGAGTTTTAAACCTCTCCTTATTGAATCAGATGTGTGTTGTTACCTGTTAGAGATGAGTTCAGTGTGTTGGTATTGTGATAATCTTTAACAGCTGAAAGACGTTTCCTGCACTCCAAGTCATTTTCCTTCAAAGAGGTTACATCAGTTCGCCGTTACTGAGACATTTACAGAGTTTTCTTATAAATACATTTAATAATTTTTCACTATGTGGTATTTTATCTGTAAATACGAAGGTAAAAAAGGTTCAGTCACACGTAGGAGAGGTGAAAAAAATCTTTTTGTGGTAAACTGTCCGGTCATTTGGTGGATCATCACAATAAAACCAAAGAAATCCACCTGACTCCTATCGCTGTGCTGGAAAACGGTTGTGTGATATGCAAATCAGTGCATATTTAATGAGGAGATACCTAATTTGCATATTATTCTTTTTTGTGTGATTTGAGTTTGTATGACTGGTGTGTCGCCTAAAAAGTGCTCAGCAGAAACAGAAAAGTGAAAACACCTGCTGATGAAGATCAAACTCAGTATGAGTGAAAGCTCAGGAACAGCTGCTGAAAGGACCTTGTGATGAGGTCAGAGATGAGATCTGAACCTGGATCAGGAGCACAGAGACCTTTTATCTCTGTGTGTGAAGAAGCTGAAGGACGGGCCGACCCGCTCCGGTCGTAAATCGTCTCCGTCTGTCCTCGCCGGGCTCGTTCCTGGCGTCGGACGGTCGGTCTAAATTAAATTGGCGACGGAGTCTGAACCGCCGCCTGGCCTCCGATTGGCTCTGAGAAGCGGGAGACGTCGGCTGCTGTCAGCGAGATCCTGCTTTATCTCTCTGCCAGCTTAATTTGCAGAAGAGCGAGATGTTAAGAAAATAAGAAAAGAGAGGTTTGAAAAAGCAGCTTACTTCCTGCGGCCGGCTTCGCTTTCACCACGTCAGACTTCAAGAGTCAAATCAGTTCATGCAGCACTGCGGCGAGCTTTCCTGCGCTTCCCTCTGACACCTCCGTTCGTCTGCCTCTCTCAGGAGCTTCAAACAGGGACGAACACGCCGGATGGAAATGATGAGTCAATAGATGTTTCAGTTACAAAACGTGAAGCCGTCGCTTATTAAAGGTCATTACAATGAATCCAACCAATCAGCGAGAGTTGTTTTAGGGGAACTGACAGCAGCTCACAAAAGCTTCAAAACTAATATATTTTTACATTTAGCTGACGCTTTTATCCAACGCGGCCGCACGCCTCTGAGGTTAAGGACGGGAACCTTTTCCAGGAAAAACGCCCAAAATAAACAATGAATCTGGAATAACTCAAACATTTGGCCTGGATGTGTAATTCTGGTCTCCTTTGAAAGGAATATAAATCCTTTGTGAATTAAAATATTTATTTTACCAATACAGACTAAATGGAGATGCAATAAAGGAAAAATAACATTTTCATCTTCGATTGATTAAAAAAAAAGCTTTATTTGAATGCAATAAAGCATCAAAACCATCTTAAGGTAGATTATAATGCACCTGAATATATTTTAATACGCATAGAACGCAATAAACGGCAAAATAACTATAAATATATACATCATAAAACATCTTAAGACAAAATAGCCTGACATTCCTACCTTTTGCATATGTTGCTCGAGGGGAGGTTATATAATATCTAAACTTTCTGTGAAGGAAAAAAACCTCCTGAGAGATAAACATCATAATCATCCTGTGACGATGTTGTGTTTGCTGTCAGATGGGAAACAATCATTAACTGTCTGAATGTTCTGTGTGCAGGTGAACGGGACGGAGGCTGATTATGAGTATGAAGAGATCACGCTGGAGAGGGTAAGACGCCGCGTCCTGTTTACTTTGAGTCACTGTTGCCGAGCGACCTGCTCACTTAAACGTGCGGCGGGTTGACCCGGCACGACATTTCACCCTGACTCGCTGCTTTTATGGACTCCGACTTTACAGCTTTGAAACTCTGACTTTACAAACATGTGGGGAATCAGCCGCTCGCACAAACACACACGTGGTCTTTTTAATGCAGCTGTGTTTTAATCCGACTGTTTTTTTATGTTTGATTATCTTCAGTTATGTCTTCTTCTTTTTTTATCTTGTCCTAATTCAGCTCTGCTTCTTCAAGTGCAAATGCTGATCAGCGCGGCGTGAATAAAAAGCCTCTCTGCCAGCTGAGGCCCACAGAAACGACAGCGTCTCTGTCGGGGTGTCTGCAGGCTGAGCGCGCCTCAGGCTCATACGTTAGCGTTAGCATCGACAGTGATGCAACCGTCGGAGCAGAGTGAGATCACAGCTCGCTAACACAAAATCAGATCTTTCTTTTTGTTTACTCAAAGTCTGAGAGAACAAGTCTGGTGGCTGCAGATGTTTCTCTTCTCGTCATTAAACCTCTTGTTCAGACTCAGTCCTCTGAGCGTCTCCTCGTCCTCTGAGCTTCACTGTTTGTCCGGAAACTATTGAAACCCATCAGCTGCACTGGGTGACATGAGGCAAGCAGGAAGCTTCTGGCCAGAGAACTGAGTCGAACACGGAAGTCCCTTTAAACCCGCATTCTCTCTAACGGCCAGCAGGGGGGGCGACTCTTCTGGTTGCAGAAAGAAGTTTATGTGAAAATGTTTCTCCTTCTCAGCTGATTTATTCCCCCAGTAAACACTTTCCTGATGAGTTTATGGTCTCAGTCTCTAGTTTCAAGTCTTCTTCAACACAGCATGATGTTCATTTAGTAAATTATGGTCCCATTTAGAGGAACAGAGACTGTTTATAAGAAGTGGACGTAGTCATGGTGACGTCACTCGTTGGTTTGTGGACTGAAGTTTTGAAGCCTCGAGTTTGGCCGTTAGGGTGCCGCCATGTTGATTTGTTGCAACCAGCGGCACCTTTCGTGACCATATTTGGACGAGAGGGTGGAGCTAATGGCTAGCTAGCTAGCTTAGCTAGGTGCAGCTGTAACTCAGGTTAACTGTCATTTTAACAGGCTGATAAGTTTGTCTAGAGA
>JAPMOB010233165.1:0-49068 GCA_029875015.1 Lepomis gibbosus
CCCTGCACGATCTAATCTATAGCGTCTGATTAACTCACTGTCATCCATTGTCTGCAACACATTTCTTCTCCCTCTTCGTCCTTCTGCCATTTTCTCCTTTACTGAAGAAACTCTTAAGCCTCGTCCGTGCTCCTAACAATTTTGACCTTAAGACCTCTTTTAAAGGGTTAAGATGCTTTCTGAATTACTTTTTTCTTTACTAGGATTTTTTCTTTAATTTTAAGAGTAAACAGCCACATTTCCAACAATTTTCTTAGAATTTTGTCACTAAGAGCTACTCTTTGCCTTAAGATTCTTTATGAATACGGGACCTGGATCTCAAGATCATGGCTGGTTTCCCACTAATGTTTCTATTTGAGTTGACAAACCATCCAGCAAGAGACATATTTGCTAGTGGTCAGATTTAGCATTTAACTGGTGGTCATTTCCTGATCTGATGAGAATGAATTAACAGCACTTAAAGCCAGCTGTTGTGAAAAAAATGGGTTGTGTGCCCACCACATCCACCATGCAGCCAACAGCAGGGATTTTCAGTGGAACCAGACAACCACAAAAGGAAGGTCAGTGAGACTTTGATTACCTCCACTGGGTCACAATTCAGACGCAGTGGAATCATTCAGCTAATTGGGTCAGGACCACTGTGACTGTCACTGCTGACACCGACTGGTCAAAATGGGGAACTGTGGTTCTTTAGACACTGAGAGCAGCTATTAATAGTCCACTGATGCATCAATGCAACCAATGAAATCAAATGAAAACAGTCTATTGGTCTGGCAGAAAGACAGTTAATTATGAATGTTAAAACAATCACCAAAACTGGATACAACCTATCTATTACAGCTGAAATTGAAGTCTACATTTCCTTTATAAAAACAGAAACAGAATTGCATTAGTTAAGCTGGGCCTGTCCACAACATTCCCCCACCATCAATAAATGGTTTAAAAGAGAAACCTACTGAAGTGAATGCACAAAGAAGAAAAACATTCGATAAGAGACAGGGGCAGCAGGCTGTCACTTCTTCTTCAGCAGTTCCTTTGAATGGCAGAACTAATCCGAATAGGTTCAGACAAGTTAAGCTCAGTCATGGCAGATGATGCAGGATGGATTAATTAATTTCTTTTAAATCTATATTCAGGACACACGAGCTAAGCATATATTCTTATTCCACCCGTGCCCTGCTTCAAACTTATACAAGATTATTTTAAACTAGATTAATTTGTTGAGTTTTCCAGTGGTTTCACACCAGTTGGACACAAGGAGAAGGAAGCTGTAATAACAATACCAGGGTTAGTTATCCTCTTCCTCCTTTATAAACTGTAACTTTCTACACACCCAGACCTTGTGTTGTATTTTTTTTACAGCAAACTCCCAAACTCAACCGTCTGGTATAGAAGGACCGACCTCCAGTGGACTGATTGTCCTTACTCATTCATGCCTGTCCAGTGCAACCAGTGTTTCCTTGCTGTTCATAGCAAGTTCCACCTGTACAACTAGGGTTTTGATCCGCACATCTCACACTCGCTCCAGTGCACCAAATGATAAATTCAAGTAAAATAGACTTCTACCTGCTAATACTTGAAATAATATGACCTTTGATTTAATTATGAGGAGAAACATCCATCATATTTACCTGATCTTCTACCTAAAAAAAGAGCAATTGTTGTCACACAGTTGGGTATTTAGTTTGGGGATGCACAAACAGACTGTCCGTGTTAACTGAGTAACTGATATTCTCTTTTTCCCCCTTCTATTTTCTCTCTGTATATTTTACTGTCTGTTCCACTATTAAAAATGTATTGTACTAAGAAGAGAGCCCACTGTTGAACCAAAAGACTAGTAAGACTGATCCATCCTTCAGCGTTGCTCAGGTTTAATTGTAAAGAGCCTGAGATAATAAACTAATGGACAACTCCACTGTCCCAAAGTGTGACTACAGGTACAAGTTTGAAAGAGGATGGACACAGTACCAGCAGCAGACAAAAAGTGTAAACCACCAGCTACAACACAGAAAATACAACTTAAAGATGAAATATAGTGCTATTATGAAACTTGACTTGTACTAATTATGATGAAATGTAACGGAACATACCTGATGATTACTTCAGTCAGTGTGTATCTAGTATGACCATAGATAAAAGAAGCGGACATAATGTGGAATACCATTCTGAAGCCTCGAGTTTTGTATTTTGGCCAATGCCACCTTAGTTTTGTAGAACCAGAAGTGACAATATTTGGACAAGATGGTGGAGCTGGGGAGGGATACACATAGCTACGCATGGCAGGTTGCTGTGGTAGAAACTTGTCAATCACAAGGTGGCCATGCTCTAAAGAATACCCCGCTTTATTATTGATTTACTCCAAATTGGACCATAATTTACAAGAGAACATCATGCTGTTTTGAAGAAGACTTCAAACTACCAGATCAGACCAAACTCATAAGGAAGGTGTTCAAGTGAGAAGTAGCCACATTTTGTCATAGACCTCTATACTATCAGACTTCTTTTTGCAACACCCTGCTGGCCATTAGAAAGAATACAGGTTTACACATTTCCACTGTACTTTTCAGGCTTGGAGGTTCCTGCTTGGGTGTTACGCAGATTCTTAAATTTATCATATAGTTTGCATAGATTCAAATAAATATAGGCCATTAAATATGTCATTCATCAAACTGTCTCTGTATGCAAAGTAGGAAGCCAGGATGAGGAACAGAGTGTAGGGAAATAACAACCACTTGGCTGTGGCTGTTTGCCTTGTTTGATTAACTAATCTCTTTGGCAGTAACAAACCATTGTACAGAGTTTACTTTCCATTTTGCTACTGGGGCCACAAACTAAAGTCATTGTTATGTTGTGGTGGAGCTACAAATGTTATTCTACATAACTTTATTTTTTATCTATTATTAAATTATTGTTGCAGCACGACTGGCTAAACAATAATTTAGCCAGTCGTGCTGCATAATTGCATCCACATTAGGTACAGAAAAGCGAATCCCCAGCTCCTAGTCTCATCGTAACTTATAAATGGTGAAAGAAACTGGCACAGCAAAGTGTGTCTGTGAATGTAAAGGTTAATGCCTGGTAGCTAGGCATATTAGTTCTGAAATGTTTAGGTGGTTAACAGTGAAACTGTTTCATCAAGCACCATATCCTGCAGACAGAGAGGCTAGTTTGTTGCACTGCTGATAAGATCAAAATGTACTGAACACACATATTGTGACACACTTCACTGCATTGTGGCCATTTTTTAATCACCTAAAAATACAACACATTCAGACAACACTGAGAAAATATTATAAATAATATAAGGCATTATACATCTTCCTCTTACTTAGCTTCAGTCCCTTTTGCACAGTTCACATCTCATCAAGCTTAAAAAATCCTTTCCAAGTCTCAAAGTCTCTAAGCTTCTCTTTATCTACCTCTCATCCTTCACGACTTCTATTGATTCAGTAAGGGGAATCCATCACAGATAGTGGCCTTTACCTGGATTCACCTCATCACTCTACTTCACTAGACGAGTGTCTAGCATTTTGTACAGTCAGGGTGCCTACGTAGCAGCCTTGACCTTTCCCTCACATGGCCAGAGACTTCACTGACATAGCGGGTCCTTCAGATATTAGAGAGCCAGCTGTGAGGGCTTTGGAGTGTTAGCCTTGAATTACCACTGCGGCTGCTTCAAGGTACAAAGGTCTGAAGCGTGATCCAGGCTTTCTGATGTGGACGGGTACAGCTGATTGAATGCAGACAAAAAAGTGGATGAAAAACAGACTCTGATTCTGGACTTTTTTCCAGGCAGAGCAGTATGCCCTGTCAAAGGTAGGGCAAACATTTCTGGCTTAGATCGCGTTACCAAAGCAGTGCCCAGGTTCTAAATAAAGATTCCTGACCGGTCTGCTCTGGCTTTGTGGTGAATGAGTGCTATGTGTGTCACATCATTCTGCTAACTCAGAGGGAGTCTTGTATGTTCTTCAATGTTTCCCACACTTTTGATCCACACCTTGCTTTGGGTTGGATTGTAACACTTAAAGTCAGTATTCAGTGTGATGTATAGAAATGTTTGTCTTACTGCAGTCAAAAAAATCTGATTGTCCTTTTACTGACCATTCCTTGTCCCCAGTGCTGTGGAATGATGTTATTCAGAGTATATAGGCTTCACTGTCCGATCCCAAGTTGATGATACTGGAATCTTTTTTGCAGGAAAAAGTATGCAGAAAAACATCCAGCCTGCCACTCATTTGTGAGAGCCTACATTTGGAGTGCACATGTACTCAAGCATTTATGGTAAATTCACTGAGACGGCCCAGAGCAAGTGTTGCAGTATGAAAGTCCTACCTCAAGAGAGGCTATGAAGTCTTCATGTTACGCGATACGAGAACCACAGGCAACATTATTTATCAAATTGGGTCGGACTCTGGTCGGACTTAATGAATTTAGCGCGAGGATACAAATGTGACAACGCCCAGTTTTCAAAATAAGATCTATACAGTATGGGAAAAAATGGATTAAATTCACTGAAAGTATAAAACATATTGCATGTTTCCATTAAAAGTAAAACAACAACAACAACATGTTAGGGAAATTACTTATTCTATTTTCTGTTTTTTGATTTAGGGTTTTTGGAAAACTATTAAATTTGTTGACTTTTGTTGCTGTTTTATCATCATTTAAAGCTCTATAATGGGTTTTTAAACAAACAATTTATTTGAGCATAACATTGTTTACAAGCATATATAGTTCTTCATAGATAGCCTCTTAATTTTGCACCAATTTAATGCATTTAACTTTAAAATGTACAAAATCCTCTGAGACATGATCATTTTCAACAACTCTACCACAAACAGCATATTGCTGAGTTTAGCAATCTGCGCAAAAACTTCTTTAAGCTCAATTTAGTTTAACCTCAAACTTGCAAATTAAATGTGATCTTCAAGTAATTGAGAAGAGATGCAAATGCTGGTCTGAGAATTTGGTAGATGGATGGATCAATTCCACGACACAAGCTCTGCACTGCATACTGCATACAGGGCCTGGTGAGGCAAACTGCTCAGGACTTCAAAAACCAATCTGAGTGCGATTTGGATAAGGATACAGGTTTTGAATAATTGTACAGCCCTAGTATGTTTTAGTTGATTTTGTGTTTTGACCATTTGTGAAATGCGTATTTGTTTACCATGCATTGTGGGTGTGACTTTTTTGCTGTGTCATTAATCAAATCCATACAACAAATGAGTTTATGATTAAATTGTTTACCAGAGCACCCAATTGTTTACAAGAGTACAAAAGGGTCCACCACAGTTCTTCCAAAACCCTAAGGGAAACACTGTGTTTAGGGATGTAGACAATTGTAAAGACAATCTGCTGAAGTTCAAACCAAGCAAAGTATCAACAGTTCAGGCTGGTAGCACCATTTACACACCACAGTCTACCTGAGTATTTTTGCCAACCATGTCATTCCCTTTACAACCACAGTGTACCCTTTATTTCTTGAACATAACAATGACTTCACTCTACTGAAAAGGCATTCACAGTGACTAGATCCCAATCCAATAGAGCACATTTGGCATGTGGTGGAACAGAAGATTCACATCATGGATGTGCAGTCGACAAATCTGCAACAACTGCATAACTTGTCATGTCAATATGAACCAAAATATCTGAGGCATGTTTCCAGCTCCTTGTTAAATGAATGAAGAATTAAGGCAGTTCTGAAGATAATTCGTAGTTTTCAGTCATGTGACATGCGCTGTGACTTGGAGACCAACATAGCAGCTCACACCGCGTCTACCCCATAGAGATGCCACAAAAGCAGTTACATTTTATTTGGATCACCTTTCAACTAAAGAAAAAGAAAGATATGAACACAAACTGCAAGTGTTGGGCATATCCGATCCATATAACATTACAGCATCCGCTGCCGCATTTCTACCGTTAAAAACCGCCAGGTCCCTGCTGCCACTCAACTGCGGTATGTTTAAGTTTACCGTGTGGGGAATCCCTCACATCTAACACATGCCAGGCTTGTCTCCTCCTCCACTGGTGCATCCGAAAGCACAATAACCATCCAGCAACTCACAGTAAAAGTGTATCACTTGCTTATTGGTTGTCAGGCAGCGGGAAATAGTGTCTTTTTAGCCCTACAAGGGAGCGTTTTCCTTGGAGTGTGACGTCACGTGAAAACTATGAATAGGGGGTCCAACTCAGTACTACCAAGATTTACCTAATAAAGTGGCCACGGAGATGCTATGTGTTACCTTGTCTACATCACGTGAATGATGGTTAGAATATTTATAAAAGGAAACCAGAAATGACATCACTCTGATAACAGCAAGATAGTTGAAAACATTTGGTTATTAAAGCATGGAGTACTCTACAGGAGTTGGATGTTGTTTTATTTTTAGGATAGTGCAATCAAAAATGTTTTGCCAACATATTTTATATTCTGTATGCTAAAATCACATGGGAATACAGATTTATTCAACTTCATCTTTCCAACGATTTGGCTTCAAACTATGGAAGCTACTGGTACTGTGGTTTCCTGGCAACCAAAATAACAAATGAACACAATAAATGTATTATTTATGATGTTGTGAAAAATGATATTTTTTCACATGATTTTATATTTAGTCATCTAAGAACTAACATTTTCTGTGTTCCAGTTGGCTAAACATAGACACAAGGTTACAGCTACACCTTTTTAGCAGTTACACTGACTGAAGAAAAAAAGCAGTGCTAGGGTTTAATAAAAATGTTTCTCACGGATATTCAACAACCACACAGGAAGATATCAATTTAAATTGAACACCCCATAAATATTGTATTAACACACAAACCCAACTGAACATGTTGGATGTAAAGGATACAGGTCTTACTTTATTCCCTAAGGGGGTTCCATCTCTCTCTAGCTGTTATTAAAGCTATTGCTTTTATCACCTTAGGTGTAGGCCTACAACATGACCAAGCAAGTTACCAAAAGTCATTCTGGGAAGTGCAAGAAACTAAGTACTAACTAACCACTAAGTAAACGAAAATTAAAAAGGAGGCAATTTAAGAGAAAGGTGGATCATGCAATACACTGCTGGTAGTTTTGAGGGGGAATCCCTGTTCAAATAACATTTTTCATGGTAAACAGGGAAAGGAGAACGGGTGTTAATAAGGAAGAGGAAGTGAGATTCTGTAATGTAACACGTTACCCTCAGTGAAAAATCTATCGCCAGGCACAACACAGAGTAACTGTAGCCTTTCAGTTCCATTTAACATCCCACTATGAAGTTACCTGCTATAATATCTGCAGGAGATAGAGACTGCTTGCATGTCATTAGTCAAATCTGGTAAGGGAGGTCATGTTGAAACTATACAAAACCAAGATCAAAAACTATAATGTTTTAATGATGTGGCAGCTTGAAATAATAATGTGCAATAATGCATATTTGTCCATCCAAATCTAGATACACATTTGCCTAAACAATTTAGAAGTGCAAAATGTGGTTTATTTGCAGTACTAACATGTTCATTTGAATATGAAAATCTGCTGCTGTTGTTCATAGTGTCAAAAATTTACATTTTCCCCTCATCAGCAGGTGACCTTGCGAGATAAACATCTACCTGCCAAAAAAAAACGTATAAATGTTTCTGACAGGACTTTAACATCCTGCTTTGACATCACAGTGCTAAATTGTGCACATAATCTGACAATTTGTTTATTGAAAATTTACTACTACAATGGATGAAGTTTCCAGTTTACCAATGTTTTTTCCCTACATGTGAGTTTATCTATTGCCAGGAAATGGCTAGTGATAATAATGATGCATGCTGTTAGAGGGCAATATTATTATTACTCAAGAAGTCATTGACAATATGTATCAGGGTTTAAAGCAATTTCTAATAACTTTTGAAGAAATAAAATCATCTTCTATCCTTTGCCAGGTTTATGTAGAAAATGTGTTGTTTGTCAGACAGTCAATTGAGAAGGCAAAAGCAGCGTACACACTGTTTCTGTGCAAAAAGTCACAAAGTAAGAGTAGGCAGTAGAAGGACATGTTAAACCTGCCCCGTAAACCTCAATACCCACGCCTTTGGTTATGACTTTTCAGTTCCAACACACACACACACACACTACTATTAAAACTCTTCAACTATCCTATGTGTGCCTAAAGGCTCTCTTGCCCTCTCTGGTTAGAGCCAGCTGGCTTTCTGAAAGAGCACATTCTTCCATCTGCTGCTCAGCACAGAGTCACAGGAAACTCATCACTGGCTTCTATGAGCAAAGGGGAGACACATAATGCCAACTAGACCACAGAGCCAACATTGGATGCCCAGCAGAGGTAAACACTTGAGGTCCACAAGGCTAACAAGCAACAATAAACTTGGGATATAAGTTAGGGCATACATTTCTTTACTACTGTTGAGTGTCCTTAAAATGAGAAGCTGGAGGTCACTGCCTGAGGAGTGAGGATGCAAAAGGCATATTTCACCCCAGGCAAACTCAAAAAGATGGACCAGAGCCATTAGATCAATGCTGGCACAGATATGGAGAAGTGGGAACGCTCACCCATATGTTTGGGCACTTAATGAACTGAAAGGTGAGGAAGCCCTCCTGCTTCTCTAGAGACAGGTAACAGGAGGAATTTCCTCCATCTTTTAAGCATGGAAAATGACACCTCCAATCTCAGGGACTAGACTAGGATACAAGAGCCTTCCTTGACTCATAATAACACAGATACTTCTTCCACATATAATCAAAGTTAAAAGTATGTCAAACAACCTATGGTATCCCCTGGCTACAGCATCTATCCTGACTAGGCACATGACTGTATATGTATCAATCTATCTAGAATCATCCCCAGGGGTGCTGACATGTGCGCACCCCCTTTCCCCTCCTCTAGGTCACTGATGTGGATCCTGTAGTTTTTGTTGTACCATGTGTAGTCCCTTTATTTGTTTATGAAAATGCAAAGAAAAAAAATACAATTATAAATTACAAATAAAGAGTTTGCTTTAAAGATGCATCGCTTAGAAAATATAAAACTTGGCAAACAGATAAGCATGGAGTAATAACACCGAGACACGATTGCCATTGTAAACTCTGGAGTGCCAGATAAGAGATACTGCACTGACTCATGACAGAGACCATTAAAAACAATCCACCGCTCTGCTCTCTTGAGTTGGCATACGGTTTTATAGAGGGAAACCAATTATTACATGGTAGCTCGGGACATCCTATTGATGCACTGTACTGTGCATTTAACATTAGCCACGCACGTCGCCAAGCATGAGGATTTCCATTTAAACTTAGCTAAGTGTTAGCCTCTCATTCTGCTAGCTAAGTGCTAACAGGAGCTGGCTAACGTTCTGCAAAACATAAAAAAACTTTTTGTTAAAGTGGAGACACTGTGAATGACAGAGTTGTGGGAATCTTTAAAGAGACGTGTGTGAGAGAGAGCTTACCTCAATTTGTGTATGTGTGAAAGCCAGTTAAATCCTTATTCGTAGCTAGCATTTCTTCTCACCAGCAGTTCAACATGTGTGTAATAGACAGCAGCAGCGGACTGAGTGGTGTAGACGTGTCTACAAGCAAGTCTGGATGGCTAACGTTAGCTCACAGTCACCAGTTAGCCACCGGCTCGCTAACTTAACCTGGGCAGTTAACGGTTGCTCCCGCCGCCTCGAGGTGTCGCTCTCACTGATTTTCCTGCATCTCAAGGCAAGCTCACCCAAAAGCCACTCTAAATGGATCATAATATGATAATGTATTATCATAATGTCTATCTACGGTATATAATAAATAAAGAATACATACATATGCGCAAGAATATACGAGATAAAACCACAGTGAAACCTAATTGGCGGGTTCTCAACAGTCTGTCAAGTGGTCAACGGTCTTAAAATTCTAATGCGCAGGCGTAGTGCACAGCACTAAATTGTAATATGTCAAAGTGCTGAACCTTTTCTTATGTTGACACATTTCTGTACAGGGTTTATGTTTCTAAAATGTATTTGCTGTGTGTAAATGCCATTTCAAAAAATATTTCCTACATCAGAGAATAAAAGAGGTAAGCCACGAGGGGAAACTCTGGTTTTAGATTTTATATAAACCTCAATAATAAACCCCCCAAAAATGTTTAATATTGCAGATAACGGGGGCTTTGGAGAACAGTCAGTCAGATTAAAAACAGAAACATCTTTCTTCACAGTTTTCACACTCATTAAATAGAATTAAATGGTCGTTATTTCACTGGGCTATCTGGTTCTACCTCAGCTGTCAAATTTCTCCCCAGAATAAAACAACAATGACAGGTAAGCCTATTTGGCCATCAGTCAAAAGACCTTATTGAAAGGCTGTTTATTAGGCACTGGGTGAAGCACCTACCTTTACTACACAAATCTAATCCACAGTAAGGTGTGTCAAAGGGCACATTTTACGTGCTATGACACAAACAAATGCCATCACATACTAAAATAATGGCATTATAAAGCCCTTAAAATTACTTTAACAAAAAAAACAAATTTGCAGTTTATGTTCACACCTTCAAACACAGGGATGAGTACTAATTTATATGTACAGTGTTCTTGTTATCCATAAAAATCAGTCAGTCAGTGAAAACGTAAAACCATCTTCGAGTCTTTCCATCATCAAGGGAATATTTTTACTTTAGTGTTGCTGCCTTCCATTGATTTTGGCTCGATAAGAGACTGCACATCAGATGCGAAAAGGTTAAGGAGCTGTAAGAACACAAACTTAAAGTTTTTCATTTTTACCTTGAGTGTGATTATTATTTTCATTTCTGTATCACAATACAGGGTATCAGAAATTATGAGTGAGTCAGTAAATAGAAAATTTGTCATTTAATGTAACATAATTGTGACTGAATTACAATTAATCTCATGGAAATAAATCACCAAACTGACAGACAGGATGTTTCATACAGGTATATATTACAATGTGCCTTGTTATATAATACAGTCAGGTTCTGTTTTTAATAAAAATAAGCACTGGAGGAGAAAGTGATACGTTCTAATTTTATTGTAAATTGGACATTATGCACATTACTTAGCGATTGATGACTTGTTAATTAAGCATGTTAAGTGGTCACAGAACTCTCTGCGCTGAGTGAGAGTTCAGACAATGTCAAGTCAAAAAGGCAATTTAGCCAGGAGAGCTGCGAGCTTCAGATCTCACACACAGGACAAACGGTGAGGGAAGTACCAAAATGAGGGAACAAGAACATTGAGTGGCTGACAGTGGTGACTGCTTGTGCCAGAGATACCAGTCAATGAACACAAATAACTTTTTTTTTTTTCGTTGACCGTATGGGACATTAACCGTGAAGTGAAGGGAGTCATTCTTTTCAGCCAAAGGTCTGAGCCAAATAATGATTTGTTTCACCGTCGCAAATTCTTCTTTTTCAGCGGGTCAAATAAAAGGCATGGTCTCACTGACACAAAAAATATTGCACACGTGATATTGTATTTTGTGAGGATGTTTTTGCATACAAGTGTCAACCCCCTTTCCTATGTCAAGTTTTATTTTCCCAAATATGATTATCTTTATCACCACAGAGTTAATACACAGAGAAGTTAACAGTGTCTGTATAAAAACAATATAACATCAATGTGTAATGTGCCATCTGGCTGTGAGACCAAACCTTTCTTTGTCCCGTTTCTCTAATTTCTGTACAAAGACGATACAACTATCCAGTCATGCAACGTTGTTTAGGAAGGGGTGGGGGAGTTGTCTGTTATGTTCTCAGTTGTTTTTAAGCATTCTGCATCTCCTTGCCAATCTTGTAGCTCAGGATCTTGTTCCAATCAATCTTGGTGCGTGTCACAGGAAGCTGGCGGCGTAAGGCTTTGAAGGTAGTGTCCGACATGGTCTGGTAATTCTCGTTGATGGCCGTCTGAAAGGAATAACAGAAAGGCAGAGAAAGATGGAGAGAGGAAGGAGGTTTATATATTAAAAATTAAGGTTTTGACTTATGTGATCAGTATAAAAAACTTTTTGCTGCCAGAGGCTGAATGTGCAGGATGATGAACTAAAACACTGACTTTTGTGTTTGTGTTAGTTTTAAGGTAATACTGTAAAATAGCCAAGATTCAAAATTATTTGAATCATTTAGTATGACAGGACTTCCTTCAAGTTTTGGAAAGTCAAATTCCCTCAGTGTGGCTTTCTATCCATCGTAGCCTAAAAACTTGACATCCTAGAGGAAAATCCTGTGATGGAGATTGAGCTCATATGATGTCTATTTTTTAGCCAATTGTGTAAACAAAAATTTTAATAAATAAATTAGTAAAATAATGTTGTAGATGTCAATAGAATCCCAATGTTATTTTATCCCCTCACTCCCCATGTGTTATCATGAATCCTCTTCCTACACACATCGGTTAAAAGCCACAAGCTAATGTGATAATTCAGTTCCGCTGTAACGAGCCTGTAATCAGCATATTTAACTCAGAATATCCATTTCACATTTTTACATACCTGATAGTCGTTTTCTGCAGCCTCCATGAGCTTAACAAACACCTTTGCAGTTGTAGCCTCATTCTGAAAAAATGACAAGACCCAAAAAATTCAGAGAAGAGGAAAAAAGGTGTCATAAACAAAAGACGGGGTAGTTGTCCTCTCTAAACCCAGAGAACACACAACCGTACATCCTCACACTGCAAATAATTAGGAAAAACATCCCCCGGAGAGATGTCAGCAGGTATGGCTCCAGACTGGGATAATTTAGAGGCATTTTGCAAACTTTTTTGGAGACAGTGCTACAAAATGTTATATCCAGGAGCACCAGCGCAACATGCAATTATATCATCATATATAATGTGAGACATGTGTGTATGGCCATATACGTTCAATACACGAGATGCGTTGGGGAACCCTTTCGTGGGTGTCAACGTTTTGCTAACGTTAGCTAGGCAGTGGATCTCATTGTCTGTCTGTGTCTTGCTTGCCAGCCACTTGCAGGACTGTGTTCTGTGACTTTGTATCTGACAAAAGGTAAAGTGAAATACAACTGTGTATTACGAACTTGCGCAGCAACCTCTGTGGGGTCCAGTCCAGACAATAAACGGGTGTGATGGCACTCCATCATAGGCGCACATCATTTTAAAACACAAGATAATGATTATTTAATCTCTCAGTCAAGGTTAGGTCACAACTCTGGAATAATGTAAGATTTAAGTGGTACTCCTAAATTAAGTGCTAGTGCCCCGGTAGGTCAAACAGCATTTTCAGGAGGTAAAGCCAGAACTGGAGTAGACTGGATTATAGTGGTACAATCACCATAAATAAATAAAACTAATAGTGAGAATAATATGTTCAATATATGAGATGTCAGAGATGACTAGAATGGCTTGAATGGAATTTGCTGACCGCTGTAGCCTATATATGCACATCCAACTTTCTCATCTGTCTGTGTGCACATGAAAGAATTTGTTCTGTTATACTCACAACAATTGACATGGACTCCTGGACCTCTTTGTGGCTCACCAGCTGAACGTTGCCATCTTCATAGTAATGAACCTAGAAAACACTCAAAGGTTCAGTTTCTCCTCATTGTGTACATAAGATTCATTCTGTAACTCAAAAACAAATGTAGAAAAGAAGCAATACAAGCTTGATATTCAAGCAAGTATTGGATTTGTACAGTATGAACACACTATGTACCAGCACATATGCTCATACAGACCACAAGAAACCATTTGTCTATTCACAGTGTGAAACATTTATATAAATACCTGGATTTTCATGATTCCTGCCACTTGAGTGGTGGAGGGGGAGACAGTAAATTTCCATTCTGACCTCCAGCGTCCATTCCTGTGCAGACAGGAAGAAGAAACCCAGACATGGACCATCATCTCTTAAAACAATAATTTATGACAGTATCACACAAAAATTATATCAAACTCCCCTCGCTTTACAGGGATATCACATCAAGTAAGATCAAACTGAACCTGCAACTGTACTATGTGCCTTGCTAAAAAGCTGCATGTCTGCTTCAGGAAACAGAAATATTTACCACGCTTTTGTCAGTTGAGAAGATCTAGAAGTTAGATGCCATCTTGAGTTTTGTAAACATCCAAAGAGAGATAAGAAAGCCTGCAGGGTGTTGTTGAATTGCCTTATGTCACATCATATATCATGATATATTTTATTTTTTTACAACATTAACACATACCTTTAAATAAGCTAACTCAACATTTGATTTTTGAATATATATTCCAATATACAGACAGGTGACAGGTGGAGAAAGTGTGTGTGATCCATCAGTTATGGCCTTTACAGTCACAAGAGCTCAACCCAATGCAATACCTATGGAAGATTTTGGACCAACATCGTCTCTCTACCATTACCAAACCCCCAAATAAAGGAATATCTTTTCTAAACACTGAAGGTCCACCTTACTAAGACACTTGTTGGCTTCTCCTTTAATCCTCTTCCTCATCACATAAGACAAAAGCAGCGATAGTATCAACTCAGACCTCTAAAAGGTTCCTTATAGGAAACCCATTTATTCGCAGATTAAGATAACCTATGTCCTGCATGCATACTAATAAATTAGCATCAAAACTATTAAATGTCTGCCTGCAGTAGCATCGTATATCAATATAAAATAGACCTTTAATAATACTAAGAAGAAGTTAAACTGCAGAGTGCTCTTTAAAGAAATAAGGTGTTAGTGGAAAATTGCATATCGTCTCTGTCAATTTCAGTTTCATAATCTTATCCCAAATCTGCCCTATAGGTTCCTCATTACTGAAAAATGTCAGACAACAGTGGCGGTCGCATACAGGAGCTGTGAGATCATTATACCCAACAACCCATAATCCCAGTAAAACCCAGCAGTCAAGAGGATTGGTGCAGTTCTTATCCAATTAAATTAACCCGATCAGAAACAGCTCAGCAATGCTTAGGAGGAACAACAGGCTAATGCTCCAGAGTTAAGTGCCAATTAAAGTAATGCCTTTGAAGTGTCTTACACATATCAAAAACAACATTGCAGGCTTTTTTTTAGCTTATTCAGTATTTCCGCATCTTTTTAAAATGGAGTCTGATTTAGAAACCATCACTGGGATTTCTACAAGCCCAGTTGGTCTTTCTAAAAAGGAAGGTAATCTTGCTTTAAGTAAAAATGAAAACAGTGTACTGCTTTCTGTGTGTGTCTCCCTTTAGATAAGCCAATGTCACAAATCTCAGTGGTGCAAAAGTGAAAGAGACAATTAAAAATCCCAGTGAATATTAAGTGTCTCAAACGTACCAGAAGTTTTTTGGTTGAAACTGATGGCACTCGATGCACACGATGACGGTTTGATGTCCGTCGATGGTTTTCCCATAAATCTGAAGGGAGAAAGAAAAAAAAAAAAAAACATTCACTGACTTTATGTTCTCTTCTCGCATTTCTCTGCTAGTTAATGGACACTTTACTTGGCCCTACTTTACTGCAGTGCATGTGAGCCTATCAAATAAGACTGCGGTTTGTGGTTAACAGCTTGAAAATTAAGCTCATGCTGACATGCGACTGAGAGACTAATATATACATGTTCAGAAGCAATTTAGTAAACCACACACAACAAATTCACAGTTTAACTCTTTCATGTCTAAGTACCAAGTGAACAGTACAGTTCACTTTGCATTATTAAATTAAGTAGTACAAAACACTGGCACCATTTCTAAATATTATTCTACCGTTTCTTCCTGCACTGTACTGGTTGAGTGAAAATAATGACTTGTTCTTATTGTCTTGTCTTCTATGCTCACTGTGAACGACCGTATGAAATAAATAAATTGAGATACTGTAGTCTGGCATGTCGACATGTCGGTCAAAAGTAAGTTATAAATCAGATTTTATTATCAATCACACAACTCTATAGCTAAAAAAAGAGGCCAGCATTAGCTATAGAACAGCACTCTGGATCTGGAGGGTTGATTGTCTGGCTTAACAACGCTAAACCATTCTGTTTTTGCAGTGATTCTTTATAATTTAAGGTTGTATAGCATATCAGACTAATAAAGTATAGCTACAACCTTGATATAGCCATTCAAACATAACTTGATTTTTGAATGTGGGGTGACATTTATAGACAACAAACCAAATAGTAGTCAAAGAAAATAAAAGTCCTTTGCAATCAACCGCTCTTTGAAAGGTGCTACACAATGTAACTTCTCCTATGTTACAAAACACTTGAGATATTCTGCACATGCTGTTTAGAGAAGTGAAATGACAAAACTGAAAACATAATGACAGAATCTACAATTTTGGGGGTGAATTGTTCCTTTAAGTGCCAAAAGGTACATAATTGTTGTTATGAAGTAGGCTGGGACGTACGGTGCAGACTCCATTGGGATAGTGCTCCTTGACATAGGCCCTGACGGCAGAGTCAACAGCGCTCCTCCAGCCTTCCAGGGAGCCCTCAACGTCATGAGGCCGTGGGTCACTGGCCTCCTTCCTCAGGTGGTCGAACTTGAAGGAGATCTTGTTTTTGGGGTCCAGGACCCGGCCGTTCCCAAGGTCACCATGCTCTGTGATTAAGACCTGGAAGGAATGAAGAGAGAGTGAGGAAGACAGAAAAAGGAGAGAGAGATTGGGGAGCGAGTGAATGAGTGAGAAATGGAAAAGAGGTAAAATGGAAAAGAGACAGACAGGAAAATGTGACAAAGACATGAGTGAACAACAGAAAGAGTAACACAGAAAAAAGAGAAGTGGAAAAGACGGAAACAACAAGGCAGGAGATTTTGTGTAAAGGGAGAGAATAATCAAGAGATTAATTAAAAGGATGCAAAGAGAAACAAAAAATAAAAGGGGGATGAGGACACAGGAACACAGACGTCATCCTGAACTTTCCATCTACTGTCATCCACCTCAACACTTAGCTCAGCCGGCTGCCCTGTTGAGACTGGGGAATTTCAACCCGTGATGTGGTAACAAAGGGACATGATGACATCTTTACATAAGACACTGCAATCATTACAGAAGCTAACACACAGCCGTTCATTCACCATCATATTCAACCTTCACAGAAACTCAATGGGGCATTAAATGACATTAAATTAAAGATGTGTTTGTGATCTTGTTTCCTTCGGAAGCAAAGGAGAACACTGGGACAAGCAGGACTGGATGATCTTTTCATCCAATCCCGCTTGCCCCCTTCTCTGCTTTCATGCCCACAAGACCAGAATATTAGTGCAAACATACAAAAAAATGTGTTATTTGGAACCACAGCTATGATAAATAGATTTTTATTTAGAATAAGAGTATTAATTGAGGAGCCCCAAAAGAGAAGTAATACATATGGTGTAGCAGCAACAGATTCTCATGTGACATGAACAACAACAATGTTTGAGGCAAGAGTGCTGAGTGTGGTGAAGGGTGTGAGGAGCAACAGGAAAGTGGGAGAAATTAAGCAGTGAGCAGATTCAGACCCATGATGTTTTTCCATTTCATTTAACCTCTAAGTTGCCAACACAACAAAACTAAAGCATAAACTCACTTGTTCTTCATAGCCATCGACTTTCACCGGGGTAAACTGGTCCAAGTTGTACTGTGCAAATGCACTGCAGAGAGAGAGAGGCAAAAAGTTACTTCACACACTTCAAACCTAGTACTTTGTCTAAACCTCATTTCTGGATTTAAAGATATCATCTACAATTTATGCTGACAGCCATAATAAGTCTAAAGCTGACGACTCATTTTCTCTTTTATTTACAGTGATGACTTGTGAGCAGTTTGGTGCAATATAACCCTGTTAATTATTTAAAAAAAACAGGAATATTTACTTTAAAGAATTTTTAAAAATTCAAAATTAAGTTTTTCAAGACATAGGAATGGCTCAAGAGGCGAAACTTACTGCGCTGCACCTTCCCTGAGAAGATTGTCATTGTTGAGCAGCAATCGCACATCTGAGGAGAAAAATGGCAAGATTATCAGAGAGGAGAAGAAGAAGGAGAGGAGAGAAAGAAGACACGTACAGGAGATTAGCACCATGACACACACCAACACAAAAGACAAAGCTGCCTGGAGTCAGTCTTTGCAGCATTTATGTCAGGGGAGTGAAGCAGACATGGTAAATTATCTCAGTGGAAAAGGCTGTAAAATCACACAGAGATGAAAGGGGACAAAGAGGCAGGAGGGGACTGTGTTTTAGTGTGTTTAAGTGTGTGTGTGTGCGGCTGTCAGGCTGTGATAAGAGGCAGACAGACAGCCCGCCGGCGCTCCTCTGAGGTGACGACTTTTATCGAGGCAGGACGAGGCTTTAACGATGCCAAACACATACACACACCCTCAGAAGGGGCACTACTTTAACAGTGTGGTGTCAACACTGGCGCTGCCGGGTGAGCTACAATTTAGCCAAAACGTCTTAGCCTCATTTTGATTTCTCAGTGGCCACAGAGGTACAATGACTAACACATGAACACAAACTGTTTCCATTTCAGCTCCTATTGAGCAACTGCAAAAACTATTTGAGCGCATTGGGAGCATGAGCTCAGTTTCACAACAGTTAATCTATATCTAACTAGCAGTTGTTTATTTAAATGAAACAAATGTATCTTGTATATTTCAACTTGTTCATTAAAGCCAATTTGAACATCTACGACTTTGGCACCACCAATTGGAAGTATAAAATAAGACACTACAATGCCATCCATCCATTGTCAACCGCTTATCCTGCGTACAGGGTCGCGGGGGGGCTGGAGCCTATCCCAGCTGACATTGGCAAAAGGCAGGGTACACCCTGGACAGGTCGCCAGTCCATCGCAGACACTACAATGCATAAAGTTATATTGCAGTACAATCTACATTTCCACTGATTCCTCCTATTTCAGGTCTTTGCTGACCATGGCGTTTTAATTCTTCCTTGTTAATTTTATTTCAGGTCAGAAATTTGAAGAGGTGAAACACTTGTTTCCATATCTCACAAGTGGGATCAGTCTGCATCAACTTCATCGAACAACCTGTGTTAGAAACTGCAGCACTCAGTCTATTTTTATAGGCTTACAGTGACAGAAATAAACTTATGGTTCAATGGCCAAGGGTCACAGAACTGGAAAAAACTAAAAGGCTAATGCTCCAATCAGATATTTACAAATTGCTCAATTAGATCCAGTGGATTTGTAATTTGTACAATATTATGTAATAAAAGCATATCATCATAACTATTGGAGTCAGGGTGACTTATGTATTACAAACAACAATAAGAACTTGTTGGGTTCTCATGAGAAGATTTTAGACTTGCGATTGCAGGAAAAACACACAGGTCTAAGTAACGACGACTTTATTCACTATGCGCCAGTGAGCAGTGCCATAAGCTGTCATGCATAATGTCAGGGTCCTGGCACTGGAACTGAAATTAATGCAGCCACTATCAACATTATTAGTTACGCCAAGTAAACTGTCCATTCCTCTGATTAACTTTGCGACACTAGTGTCAAGCTGTCAAGTATTCAGTTGGATTATTTCTCAAAACTCTGGTTGACAACAAACCAATATTTGGCTTTGTTTCCATATCAGAATGTTCCTCAAGAGAGTGACTGGGTGATCTGATAGTGGGTAAATCCTATATTCGCCTGCTAAATTTAATCAAAAGAATTAATAAAATCTCAATTATGCTGTATGTAATGCTTTACATTATGAAGCCGCATGTAAAAATCATACATTATAGTCAAACAGAAGGAGCTCTTTTGGGGAATTTTTGCAATAATTTAGATAATGAACAGTAGCGAGGTGACAGATAAAGAAGGGAAAGGAGGAGGTACGACATGCAACAAAAGTCCGCAGCCCCCTGGCCTAGGCTAAGATGCTGACCACCTGGAACCCAAGAACAGGACATCAAAACAGAACCAGTTCTGAGCGATATGATGCATTTTACATTTTAAAAAACACACATTATAGAGGAAAAGAAAGAGAGCACTTACCATTGAAGACTTCGTTGAACTCTCCTGGCGGGGCATGGATGACAAAGTTAGCTGCTATGCGTACCTGCAGACAAAAACAAAGTAAAGAGTTAAAAGTGTGTCAGACACAAACAATATTAACAGGACGAATCAGTTGTCATTTAGTACTGTCTTAAATCTCAGATTCCGCCTTACATTTTAATAGTTCACCCTAGTGCTGTGCTCACTATATGTTCACACATTTAATGCCCAAAATTCAGAATGTAAACACGGAACATATGCAATATATGTATGCTAACAGAGGGCAATATATGTATGCTAACAGAGAATTTATGTTGCCAACAGAGGGTGTAATGTTACTGTGTCACTGGTTTGGAGGGTGGAGTGAGCCGGTTCAATGTCTCTCTCAAGTCTTCCTCACCCTTCCTCACTTCTCTTCTGCTGCACCACAACACTTCCTGTTTTCAGGTCACATGTCAAACTGACAGCGACACAGCGGCCCCTCCCCCGCATGGTTTACAACCATAAAAGGACACAAAAATGTGCTGAGAACTCTAATACACATTCTCTGTCTCGCCCTACCTCTTTATCTCTCTGCCACTGGCAGCTGGTAGGGTACAGTGGCTCAGCTAGGTTTCCCCCTGGTCTAAAGAGCTGGTGTATCGGGGAAGGTGTTCACTTGTATGAGTGTGTGTGTGTGTGTGTGTGTGTTTGTCCCCAGGGCCCTTATTAGCAGTGTGTGTTGTTCTGGCACTCGCGCAGAGCTGCAGATTGATTCTTGCTAATGAGTGATGCTGAGAGAAAAGAAGACACTTGGGGAGCAACATGTTCACGTCTGTGCATGTCTGTGTGTGATGTTGAGATCAAAGTTTATCTGAATTAGTCTAATCCTCTTTCGCGAGATCATCATGACCCACTTCATGGGAACGATCAACAATTCATAACACAATGGAGGTATGTGCATTCGTGTGAGCGTAAGACACATACACACACTTTACAACAGTTAAACAGCTGTTGGAAAATTGTGTTTGTTTGTGTCTTGAAATCCCCGTGGGGAGAGTAATTTGCACAGGGTCTCCCCTCATTACACTGGATGGCAGTGTAAACAGACTTTGCATATGCACAGAGCTTCTCCCAGACTCTCCAGAAGCATCTGCTTCAGGAAGCAAGTTGACATTTCAGTGAACCAAAATTATCCAAATCAGTTATCTGTTCAGCAGCTGAGTAAAACCTCCTTGTACCTGTGACATGGAGCGATGTAAAAAGTTTTGTTCTTGGTTTTATTCAGCTGCTTTTTGGAGCAAGCCCTGATGACTGAGTTTGCAACTCAAAAATACAACTTTAGCTCTTTAGTTTACATGGACCAAATATGTAAGATGTCTTAAAGCGCAATAAGCCCCTGCCATTTTAAAAATGGTCATGTGTAAATACGCCTCAGTTAACCTGATATATGCATTACTGCATCTTGGGCCATGTAAACACCACAGATACATTTGAAGTTATAAGAGTTATTGACTGACAAGCATTTAACAATTAAAGTTATTAATTGTTTAGTTTAGTTTGTAAAGTTATAATTTGTTTTGTAATTTGTTCCTCAAATGTAAGTTGCTTTGGATAAAAGCATCTGCCAAATGAGTAAATGTAATTAAAACAAATATTACGTAAATGTATTGAGAAAGCAAAATATGAAACATTTGCTGTTCCTAATTTGTAAAATGTTAATATCTGTGGATTTTCTGTAATTGTCAAAAAATCTGTTTGATCACCATATGCCATTTGTTTTTTGATATTTGGTAAATTAAACAATTAATTGATTGTTTATAAAAGTAATGAATATTAAAAATAATCATCAGCTACAGTCCCAAGGAACAATTGTCAAAATGCTGGTCAAATCTTTAAAAAATAAAACAACAGATACAACTTTATCTGGTAATAAAAGTACAGTCTGCTAGTTATAAAGGTTTGTAAATGACAAGATAAAGTGAGAGCACCTCAACTAGTTTAAATATCTGACACACAATGTAACTATCTTTATCCCCAGATCTGGTGTCAATAAAGTCTATTAATAAGGGTTCAGCAGGTCCACTATAATTACTGCTAGACATCTGGTATACAATGTCATAGTCAGCAATAACAATATTACACTTTCTGTGCCTTGTCTCGTGGTTTCAATGTAATGTAATACTGTAATGATATCCATAAATCAGTTTTCTGAACCTTTTCTTATCATATTCAGCGTCGCATGGGGCTGGAACCTAACCCAGCATGACTTTAGCGAGAGAAGGTTACACCCTTTACAGGTAACTAGTCAGATGCAGAAAGACAAATACAGTCACACCCACAGGAAATTTAGTTTCTAATTCACCTGCCTCAAGACAGGCAGGTTATGGACGAAATCTGAGCAGGCCATTGTAATGGCATTTCACATCCACCCTGGCAAGAATAAAGGCAAGTATTTGGCATAAAAACAGACTTGCAGACACTGATTACATTAAAAATAGGCTGGTATTATGTGGAGATATGTTAATCTACCTGTGAACAACTGTGTGAACTTGCACAATTAATTAATTGTGTATGGCCTACAGCTAAGGAGAGACCAGTAAAGGCTAAAAAGGAATGGGCAGGGATGGTTTTACAAATCACATCTGACAGCAAAACTATGCTAACTGTTTTAGGGAGCGTAGAGTGGAGAGGAGATGAAGCCAAGGAAGTGTGATGTGCTTTAAAATGACTCACTTGACAGGAGGAGGACGAGCGGGATACTCCATTAGCAGATTATGAGAAAGGCACTGACTGTTAAAAGCTAGTTAATGACTGGGTAGTACTTCCTCTTCCTCTAAGCACCTCAAACCAGTTCTACTAATGTAGTGAGACAACAGACTACATTTTCCTATCACTATACAAGCATTAAACATTAAATAAAAATAAATACAGCAACTTTTCTACATTTTCTTGCAAGTTATTTACATGTTAAACATTTTCCCTCTATGTTTCTATTCTATTGTGAATTTTTGCACATTCATTTTTGTGTATACTGTTGAGATTATGTCTTTGACTACTTTTCTTCCTGGTTGCCTTTTATTGCCATTCTTGTAATCAAGAAAAAAAATATTATACTAGTGCTGCTGTCATTGTAAGATGCTGCTGGATAGCAAGATGGTACAGCAAGTAGTGAAACCACAAATTTTTTGTGTAGACAAGAGGAAGTATTCTTCTTCATGCACTAGTTTACCAGCTTTGTACCAAAAGGGAATCTACATAGAACCTTCCCAGAGATGAGGAAAATTAATGTAAATGTTGTAAAGTGGTCAGTTTCTGAGAAATACCAGCAAAAAAACAATAACTTTAGACTAAACTTAACTTAAATCTATTAGACTTTGAGATATCTTGTAGACTAGCAGACAAACGGACCTAAAGTCATGACCTCCTTTGCAGAGTTATTTACTGTATGGCAGCAATTTGGATGTTGAGCTGCAGTATTCCTTCCAATGGCTGCCTGTTACAGTGGGACCCAAACTACTGGGACACTTTAGTGCTCTGAGACCTAGTTTGAGGTTTGAGCACTGACTGCCACCATGCTACATGAAGGGCCGTGCTTGAGGCAAAGAGTCTCTGTGGGGACTAACTCAAATTTCCTTGCTGTGCTATCACATAAACTTCCACAAATAGTCTGACCAAGAAATAAACATTTAAGTGTTTTACAACTTGTCAAATCATTACTACTTCCACCACTGAAGATAAAAGTAAGTTTGTTAGAAAGACATCTTAAAACATTTTGGCACTAGATCCTGACACGATTAATTCATAAGTCCATCAATTGCAAATTGTTGCAAAACAGCATTGTTGAAGCATGTTGAAGGTTTAAGAGATTTGAATAGGAAAACTGCCAACATACATTGATTCCAAGTCCAAACATGTGAGGACTTACTGCTGTTTATTCTTTTACATAATTGTAAATTAAATTTTTTTAACCACAGCCGTTGTGTTGTTTCAGTGCTACAAGTTAAAGTCTAATTTTTAACATATGGGATTTTCAATTCAGCTTCTGAGTTCTGCATTTAAGGGCAAAGACGGAAGAGAAAAATAAAAACTGGACTGTGGTTGAGCTTTCTTTACATAAACATGCATGAACATCCACATAGCTGTGAGCAGTTGGGGGAAACAGAAGGACTGACTGCAATTTATCAAAACAAGTGAGGCTGACAATTGATGCTGTGTGTGGTTTTTGTGTGTGAGTGAGTGTTATCTAAATGACTCAATCACAGTCATCATCATCATGATCTCAGACAAAGTCTTTCTTTTGCTTTTGCTGGAAAAAGGACGTTTATCTCCCATAGGATTAGGGGCAGAGTCTGAGGAGCTGGCATGCAGTCGTGAGCTAACTAAGAAGCTAGAATACAACAGAAACACACACAAAAGGACATGGGACATAGGCACCCCCTGTAGTGTGGTCTCTTTGTGCTCTCTTGGCCTATACACCAGCTGGTCTCTTTTCTTTCAAACTGCTCACTGTACATTCATCCTCATATTACCCTTGCAACACTTACTCCCACTGCACTATCCCAACTCCACCCAACACCCTTTTAGGAAGCACCCTTTCTTAATCCCACCACTGACCCTGAATCCACACTTATCCTAATCCTAGCATCAAAATCGCCTTATCACGCCAATCCAGATCCATGAAAATAATGTTAATAGTAAAAAAAAACACCGCAGGAATAAACGGAGACAGTATTTTGGCCCGTGGGCATTTTAATCTGCATCATCTCCCTGCATTAGATCCCCTCCCCTGGCATGCGTTCACTTCAATATCCTAGATAGAAAGGAAAAAGAGAGTCCTGGCGCCCTGAAAAGCTTCACTAGAGACAATGCCATGTTTTGAGGAAAACCAGTTTGATGTGGGTGAATATTGGGGGGGGTTGGGAAATTTAGTTGGCGTGTGGGTGCAAAAATGTTATGAATAATAAGTCCACAGCATGATGGCAGAGATTGGAGGAGGACCGCCAGGCAGCCGTAGGCTAAATAGAAATTTTCCTCTGCTAATCAAAATGAGAAGGCGACTGCTGGTCGACTCAAGATTAAACAGAAGAAATAAGGGCAAGTCTCTGATGTTGGAAATAAATGCTGTCAAAAGCAGAAGCTTGGGTCTTTATTGAAGGGGGTTTCCTCACAGGAACACTGTGTACTTTTCTATACCAGAACCATGCTTCATATTCCCTCAGGCTGACACAATGCCACCTGCTCTACTGCCTTAGCTTCATTTATCATACTAGTGATTTTACAAGTTTCAGTTCATTAACTACAAATCACCTACTGCAAATCATAAATGGCATTACTAATGAGTATGTAAAGATTTTAGACTAATTTCCTTCCGTCCAGGCATTCCCCCAGATTCAGTTAATCTTAGTTGAGCGTCAATGTTAACTTGTGCAGACTTTAACTTTCTTGGTGATCAGTCGGTCATAGTGAAGATTTTACCACCTTTATTTTCCTGTCCAACATACGTGAAATTTTTGAGGCAAAGCAGCTGTGGCAGTGCTAAAACTCTCCAGATTGCCTTCAACTAAACACAGGATTTTGATGGCCATTTCCATTAATCAGCTATGTTAATTAAAATTAATTAATTAATTAATTTAAAAAAGGCGACACAAAGAAAGTAAAAAAAGGATGCATGTATCTGAAAAACACAGGATTTTGGTGCCCATTTCCATTAATCAGCTATGTTATTANGTGTATCTGCGTGCATTGCTGTCTGCCACTGTGTCCCCTTCGATACTAATCACCACAGTCAGTCATTTTCAAATCCTTTAAACCATCAAAATGTCAAAAATATTGACAGGTGCCCATCATCTAAATGTTCAATACAAAATTAAACACACATGCTGGATACTTTGGGAGGGATCAAACTTGTAACCTTGCAGTTACTGGACGTACTCTCACTGTGCTGTATATACTGAAACTGAATAACGCTGTCTTGTCTACTTTAGAAGTGCACATTTGTCCCCTTTAGCCTACACCCCAATGACTACAGTGTGCATGTACAAGTAGTATCATTTTACCACAACCAGCCAGCTATGCAATATCTGGAATATCACTGGCTTGCATTACTACTTCCAATATGCAGCCACTGGTCTTAACCAGTCAACCTTTAACATGTTATAAGAAACTCCTCGGTAAATCAGGTTGTAATCTGGTTAAAATCTAAAATTCTTCAATCATGTTTCTCAAGCTTCTTATAATGGTCTTGTGGAGGATCCGGTCAGTTCTCTGCACTAACATCAACTAAAGAGGCTCCAGCTTGCCCTTGACTAGGGCCTGAATGTTTAGACAGAAAAACAGACATAGTTCTTTCCTCATCTCCAGACCTCTTGCACTGCTGCAGGCATGCTCAGACAGCCCTCCTCTGTCTTTGCATTCTGCAGTTAAAAAGAGATGGCACAAAGTTTTCAGCATTCATCTATGCTATATCCCATTGGTCCCAGACAGCTGTTCACAAGCCAAGCTCAGGGCCACCGAGAGTGCAGTTGCGGTTTCCAATGGTTCTCCACTTGAACAAGGCAAGGTTTAATTCACCATTATTTAACTCAGAGGGGTATTGTAAGAAAGGATTACACTTTATCTAAGGGTTCTTTATGGCCTTTCTTGTCCAGACATCAATATAACTAAGAAAAGAAAACTTAATCAAAGGAGGTGCTGTGGTCTCAAGTGCAACAGTCTGAGTCATTAAGCAAGTTGAAACTAGAGCATATCTTATTCTGCCTCCTATCACAAGAATGCATTTTATCACCATTTCTGTAATTTACTGTATGTCACCTTGGTTTGCACTTTTGCATGAAAGGTAATACATAGCCTATCTATAGGTTGATTTATCTGACTTGATTTTTTATTTATTTTTTGCCCAGATCCAGTTAGATGCGCAGCTTAATTATCTATAATATCTACACATGGGATATAGTGGATGTTTTCCAAGCGGGAAGCTTCCGGTCTACAATATGAAGCCGATGCAGCGGTCCCTGAAACCTGCATTCTATTGAAAATCCAGAAGGGGGGAACTTTTGGTTGCAAAAAAGAAGTCCGGCACCATTAGAAATAATGGGAAAATGATCCTACTTCTCAGCTGAATAATTATCCCAGTAAACACTTTCCTAATGAGTTTATGGTCTCAGACGCTAGTTTTGTCTTCTACAATACAAAATGATGTTCATTTAGTAAAGTATGGTCACATTTATTTTAAAATAGACCACAAAGCAGAGTATGTTTCAGGGCGGGATTATCTACGATTGACAAGTCATTACCATGGCAACCTGTCAATCAGGCTAGAGCCGACTCGTACCCTCGGCACTGTTGTAAAAACTTATTAGGAGTTGGCTGTTAACTTTCTCCGGTGAGTACATTTAGTTTTAAGACTGTTGTTCGCTAGACAAACTTATCAGCCTGTTAAAATAACAATTAACGTGAGTTACAGTTGCACCTAGCTAAGCAAGCTAGCTAGCTCCGCACACGGCCGTTAGCTCCGCCGTATCGTCACTTCCAGGCACTTCCTGGTTGCAAAAACTCGACATGGCGGCGCCGTATCGGCCAAACTCGAGCCTTCAAAACGGCAATCCACAAACCAACGGGTGATGTCACAATGACTACGTCCATTTCTTATATATAGTCTATGTTTTTATCTATAATGCCTTACTGTGCCATGACTATGTGCATTATTTACATTGGTGCTCCCAGTAGCAATCAAGCCACTATCCCTGGCATTGTCAGTACTATGCCCTGTGTTTACTATAAAAGGTTAAATAAGTTATCTGACTTGTTATGCTAACTTTACCTGCTGCTGTCCCAGTTGGCTGTTGTTGTCCAGTGCTTTTCTTACACTGAAAAATAATTTTATTTTTTTTATTGGATTTGTGTGCTGCTTTCTGCAAAGAGCTGTCTTGACTTTAGCAGACATCTTAACACATCTATTATCCTCCATTGTAGTTTTTCCTCTATGCCTAACTCATGTTATCGGCAGTTTGGATCCCCACATATACCACTAATTCCACCCTCCCAGTGGTGGCAATAAACCAATCATTCAAGCAATCACTTATTTCAATCAATCTTCAAGCATTCAAACATTAATAAATTAAGGCTGGATTTGTGTTCTTAATTGTACATTTTAGTTGCACTCTTTGAAAATGGTAACACAATTGAACTAAATGGTTACAGTCTAGAGAGCAGCATCCAGCCTATAGCTCAGGTAAAGAGAGGTTTGAGCCATTTACCACACATGGTATCTCAAACACTGTTGATTACATTTTTGTACAACTTAAAAGGGTGCTGTATCTCATGTCTCACAGAGGAATCTGATTGGCCTAAGGCGGAAATGTTGCTTCCTCTTTTTTCTCTGCTTCCCAACAGAGGCAATGCGGCCTAAGAACATGTGCCGGGTTCTCCTGACAGCTATCTGCAACTTCAGTGCTAAAACCATTGTGTAAAGAATTCTTTGTCAATAATACAACATACAAAAGGAACACAAGAAGTAACACTTGTAATAAATGGTGAAACTCTGAAACATGCTGATACAACCAACCAATCTACAACTAATCACATCAGCATGAGTATGTATGGGTTTGATTAACAGTAAATGCTCCATATTTGTATAGTGCCTTTCTAGTCTTTTCAACCACTCAAATTTTACACTATATCTGCATTCACCATTCAAACGCTTTCATAAAGTGAGCCTAAGTGCAAGTCGGTGTCAAGGACACTTGCAGTCTGGAGGAGCCGGGGGTTTGAACCGCCAACTTTCTGATTCACAGGCTCTACCTTCTGAGCCACGGCCGCACCATCACATCGTTAAAGTTGGTATGATCAAAGTTTAAATTGAGGTTTATACCTTGCTTTTAAGATTTTACCATGTAACACTTTGAGATTTGTTTCAAATGTAAAGTACATTACAAATGAAATGTATTACTATTACTGAAGCTTTTTTACAAGATTATGTAGTCTCGCCAAAAAACTAGTTTTGCTAACAGAAAGGTCTGCTCCTTTCTGAAACAGGAACCAAAGCACAGACACCTCAGTTTTTTTTAAGGCTAGCAAAAATGTACTTCTTGTGTGAAGATACAAAATAGGCTACCCAATTGAAGTGTAAGCTACAAGGAAACAAGGCGGGCAGCTGCCACTTGCTTAAAAATTTAGGTTGTGGCTAGTGAGTAATTTGCCCTGCACCAGATTTTTATTTCAGATCTTTTCTTACAATAACAAACAATCAGATTGGCAGGTAAAATGATTGAAGTGCTTGTTTTCTGGTTCTTGTACCTGCCTAGGCACTTAATTACAGACAAAGGAACTAACTGCAAACACATTGGGTAATGACAGTTTCCTGTAATACCCTTGTGTGGTTTTCTTGCTGTAATCAGGAAGCCAGCAGGTCAAAGCCAAAATGACTCAAAAAGCCTACAAGCAGTACTTGATATCTGTGTCAGAGATTAGACTCTTCTTGCTGTTTAATCATTTACAAATGGAAGACACTCTTTAGCAATTCCCGATCAGGGGGCTTTCACATCTGTTTCTTGAATAGAAAAGTGACACTGACAGCCACAACAGCAACACAACAGAAATTTCTCAATCCCCTGGGACACATTTAGAAGTACTTCATAGGTACAAACTTAAGACTTTTTACTGTATTCGATTTGCTATCAAAAAGACATGTCCTGGGTTATCTATCAAAATCATGTCTCCAGGCTGCTTTTTCCAAAAAAAGACAGTCATCACAGTAATGTCAGATCACAGCAAGTTGTGATTTCCACAAAAGCAAGTCTGCAGATTGGTCATTGAGTCTTTGAAAGTACCATCAGCTGAGTGCTGACATTTTGGTGACTCTATTGTTTAACAGATAACCAAACATAATTTATAGTTTTCCTTTTATTCTACAAATCATGACTGGTCAGTGAAAGATTTATTCAAACGAACTAGTGCCCTTTTCTTGCGTTTTCCCCCACCTTCACTGTGTTAGGCAGATGAAAATGCTCATTTCCTCTCTTTGCAGTTTTATTCTGAGCTGCACAAAACAAGCTGGGGGGCCAGAACAGATGGCTCTGAGCTAATGACTGAAAAGGGGACCTCCAAAAGTACAAAATACATCTGCAGTACTTTTAACAGCACAACATAAAATGTAACCTAATTGGTCCATCGTCAATCATATTCAGAGAAGGAAGTGAACAGCTTCTACCAGATAAATACAGCATATTGGTCGTAACTGATTCTCTACCAGTCAGCCCGGCAAGTCGCCAACCATTCTTTCATCTCAACAAACTCAAAGCCCCAGGGCAAACAGTGAAAGGGGCTTGACAATTGTGGGGAAGATTGCGGTTAAGAGATGAAAAGAGTGCCCATCCTCTCCACAACACTAACATCTAAAGTTGTTACCTTTTTTACCACAGCTTCGTGCCACAATCACATCCAAAGCATTATCTATGGTGAAGCTAATACATAACAAAATCACAAGATAGCCACAATCACCTACACACCCTAGTCCTGTAATGAAGTGATCAGCTAACAGCTGAGTGTCGGTGAGCATGACACAGTCACACCCAGGGGTCAATGAGCTGCCTAAACTCTGAAAAATTCTGACTCTGACGTGATTATAATAAACCAGGCCTTGTTATAACTGACTGGTGTATTACATAAACAAACAGAGAGGCAACTGAGTTCTCGACAACAAGTTATTTAGAAGAATGTTCATAATGGTGATGTGATATTAACAAGCTGGGTAGATATTGCAAAATCAAGACAGGCACTAAACTGGGTGTCAGGTACACATGTATACACATAGCTCTGTGTATTTAATGAGAAATACTTTATTAATCTTTTTGTATTTGATCATTGAATCATTTCACGTAATCGGAGCTCAGAGCTCATAGAGATGTCTAAAATTTGCTTACCAACAATGACTAAACCAAAGATTACATTTACATTCAAGAAAATCAAGATAATCTGCAAATCTGTATCACAAGTATAACCACAACCAAATTCTTGCGGTGTTGTTTGAAACAATAAAAATAATTATTAGTCAATTGGCTGATAAATACTTTCAGCAGTAGCGCTTAAAGCAGCAGTTATTAAATTGATATTCCTCCCTCAAAGCTGTTTTCAACGTGTCTGTCCAAAAGGCAAACAGCTTAACAGAGAACACGTATCACAGTAAATCTAGGTTGGCAAAAGAAGTCAACCCATTTAGCAGGACATTAAAGCGAAGTGCAAGTAAGAGTCGTGCAGACTGCTCACACACACCCAACTGAACGCTAATGTTGTGGTATTGCATGTATGATCTTTTAAGGAAATGGCAAGACGAAGAGAGCTTGTACTGCCAGACAGCAGCAGGGGTGCAACGGGGTGTAAACCCTGCTTACAGTATTGCATTTCTCAAAAAGATGTAGCATCTCTTTTTCAAGTGGGTTCCCATGTTAATACTTTTAAATGTGAAGTGCACATATGAATACATCTTCTAAACTATAATTGGTTAGTGTGGCGTTACATGTTGGGTCGTTTCCGTCATGTCATGCAGCTTGAAACGTTAGTTCCCACATCTTTTTTATTGACTGAAGCGCTAAGTTACTTATGTAGTGGGCTAGCAAGCTAGCCTGTAGATGCCTATAGTTGCTGTCATAATTAGGAGAATTAAATCCTACTTTGCGTAAAACAATCTGATAATCCACCACTTTTGATAGTTTTAGTGTAACGACAAGCGGCATCAGAGAGCAAAAAAGGGCGTGTTTGTTAAGTCTAGCGGTCTGTTAGCAGGCTGCGGCTATGCTAAACTAACTGGCTAGCGATCTTTGGTGTATGAAAACTTCCATAACACAAGCAACCAGAGACACACGGGGGGTGAAACGACATGTCCACATCACGAAAAAGGTGCGACAGGAAAGCTAAGGTGAATTTCTACTATGTACACTGGTCCTATTTTGAGTCAGGACCGTACAAGGAGCCTCCGTTTTCAGATTCGCAAATGAGCGGAAGTTGAGCTAAAAATAATAAGAGCAGAAGCAGCAGCGGTTGTGCTGAGGCCTGGGTTTTCTCTAAATTGGACCAACACCGGTCGACACCGGGACGCGCACACGAACGCAGGACAAACGGACTCAAATGCAACTCAAAATTCAAGCGCTAACATCCCCCGCTGGAGTTTATCTAGTGATTAAATGGGCATCTTACCTTTTCCTCGTCGGATAGCTGCTCCTCATGATCCGCCATCTTTTCTTCCGGCACCACCAGCTTGTCAGAGCCCCGTGACGTCATCACATGGGTGGCTTCCCAGCTCCGCTCTGCTCAGCGGTCACAGTTTTGATTGATGCTCAGACACTGTTTCTTTACTGATTGCAGCAGAAGTAGGGGTAGTTCTGGGTCACACGAAGCCTGTGTATTTACTTACTTTAATAATAAGTTCAAAAATGTATATTGCGTAACTAATCATCATTATTATTAATCATTATTACACTATTTATTAATTTATTATTACACTCCTGTTAATACTGTATAATACTAATCTATATTGTTAATTTTCTTTACATATTTGTTAATACTGTTTAATACTGTGCTGTGTTGTTATTTATCATTACATCTTTCTACTGTAAATATCCACATTTATTATAATTTATTATTATAATTTTGAATATTTATACACTCTTTCTCTACTTAACTACTATTATTTCTATTCATTTTGAGCCATGCTTGTATCTGTAACAGAGGATTTTCATCTCAGGGATCAATAAAGTATTCTGATGATAAGTGCACTATTAATTTTGCACACACTTTTAATTTATGCACACTGCAGTGTACTTTATACAAGGTATAAAGGACAAGAATTTTATATTTGTCACGTTAGAACAGGTTGTAAACTGAAATTAAGTTTGTAACTACCTTCTGAATTGTAGTAAACAATATACAGTAATACAGAGCAATCATAAAAATGGTAGACAGACATAAACTGGTCTGCAGTCTAGAGGTGCAGCATCATGAACTCTTATATCTCTTCCAAGGCAGCAGGGTGAACAGTCTGTTTCTTTTAGTATCCTGTGGGTCCTGAGGTTCATGTTAGTTTTATTTCCTCATGAAGGTAAATTCTATCCCCCAGCAGGGATATTTCAGGATTTATTTGGTGTAATCTAAAGTAGCAGTGTACACTGTGCATTGTTTAATGAATGTTAATTCAGAAGAGTCATCTTATTCTATACACCTGGTATCTGTTATCACCTGACAGTACATTAAAGTGCCTTTGATTTTGTATTAAATATATGATCATCTTGTAAACACACAAGTTTCTTAGCTTGCCTGAACACAATTTTAGCTTCAAGTGTAATTTGACTAAGCATGCATGCTATTTCACTGCGATATTGTTTTCATGTTAATGTAGTCATCCCTCACATTTACACCTGAGCTTAATTAAGTGCATTACTCAAGGGCACCTTGGCATTAGATGGAGATTGACCAGAGCTATTGAAAGAAAGCATTTCTCACACATGAAGAAAATGTAATGTTTTAACTTAAGATATACGTAGGTCTTCTTCATCGTCACAAAAATCGGGCGAAGCCCTGTGATTATCCGGTGATGCTTTCACATTGTGTATTGCATGTCTTTCACCACTAGATGGCGGCCTAAGACTAATTTCTAAGGCTAACGGTTTTTTTTTAAAAAAATAGACTGTTTGAAAGAGGAATGAGTTCAGTTTCGCTGTCTGACTCATTATCTTTCACACTGCCAGCAAAAAAGGACATGTAACATAATACTCAATACAAAAGAGACACACAGGGAGGTCTGTCAAATATTATCACAGATGGTGAAATGATTGTTAGCTTTAGAAGAAACAAATCCAGTTTTAGCATTGAGGAGAAAGAATTATTTTAGTCAGTGAAGTCTTGTTCATTGCATCTTTCTGATCCATGCAGTATGACACATCTACATGTGTAGAAAGGCACAAACCTAGTCAAGTTGGATGTTAATATCAGTATTTGTTGCTCAGTAGTGGAGTGTACATAATTTACTTAGGTAAAAGTAGCAATACCACAACAATTAAAATACTCCATTATAAGTCCTGCACACTCAACATACATAGTAAACTACTGCAGTGAAAGAAATGTAGTAAAATATGATTATGAAGTAGCAGAAGCTCCCTTTTTAAACTATCCCCCTCTCAGTAACATTACTAGAATGCTACATCACAACAACTTTTCAGGTATGTCTGTTTTTCTAGCGAGTTTGTTATTCACAGGTAGATTTGCGAACACTTCAAAATAAACTGCTGCCTAACGGCTAAGTTCTTCCTCAATGCCTTGCCCTGTCTCTCTCCTACCAAGACTGTAATTTATACCTCCTTTGAAAAGGCTCTGCCTTCATGTGATGCCAACACTGTAGCTTTGTGTTTGTTTAGGTGGGGTCATTTCAGTACTCATGTTGTCACTGTATCATACCACTCCTACAGGGTGACAGCGGTGAAACGATGATAATAATCTGTTTGTTACAAAAAGCCTGACTCAGTCCATCCTTCACTGTCTGTTTCATCTATAAGCTTCTAAAATACTTTTACTATACAGTAATAGTACTATCATTCCAGATCTACACCCATTTTGAGTCTGACACATTTCCAATCTTCCCAGCACCTTTTCTTTTTTATTTGTTGCATTTTTTATTTGTGTCTTTTTCATTTCGTATCAGAAAAATCCAATCAAATACAGGTCTTGGTAGTCGTTTGTTGAAACTTTATGCTTAACATACCTTGTATCTTTCATAGAAACCTAAATTATGATTGATGAAGTCCCAAATTATCACTGAATCTTCATCTCCCTCCTTAGTGAGGCCCCATCATCAGCACAAATGGCTGAATAATTGTGCTGCTTTAGATTCGGGATGATGAGGGATGCTGGAGGATCAAACCAGGGTATTTTAAAAGCCCTGTAATCTGCCTAGAACTTGAATGGCCTGCAGTGCCGCCATTAAGTCGACACTGGAGCTACTCATCACCTCCGGGGAGCAAAGGAAGCATTGAGAAGTCAGTTTTTCTGCATCTAAAAAGTGGGCCCCTCTGTGACTCACTCCAAGCTACTGGTTAGTCACCTTGGATAGTCATTACACTGTTCCCACTTACAATAATCTCCCAGAAGACTCAAAACGCTGAGGTATTAAAGATGTAGAATGATTAATTGTTAAGACTGAAAAGTAGCTTCTGTAACTTTTGTGTGCGAGTCTCATTTTGGTTATACCACCCCGATGTGATAGTGTCCCTCTCAGTTCTCCAGCCACCTGAGTATCAGTGTGAGAAATGTCTTCTTGGCAGTGCATCAAAGTCAAAGGAGGCAGCGCCATGTTGATGAGTTAGACTGTATTTCCACACCAACTGACAGTATCTGGTGTAGTCTTCTTTGTGCCAATTCAATAGCTGCTGTGTTGAAATGCATGCATCAGCAATGGCAAAGGATGGATGAGGGTTTGCACAGCTGAGATAAAGCAGGGGTTCATACCTGCACGAACCTCTGGGTGAAGCCAGGATGTGGGTTTGGGCAATTGTGAGATGATATATGCAAGCTGTATGATAGCAATGTCAGGATGTCTGCCAGTTGGCCCAATGTGGTCCAGACTTACATATCTATTAAATGAATTGTCACAAAGTTTTAAGCAGACATTCAGAGCATGAATCCAACTAATTTTGGAGATCCCCTGAGTTTTCCACCAGTGCCACCATGAAATTGACATTTGTAGTTTTCAGTGAAACATCTCAACAGCTACATAAAGATTGTCATTAATTATGGTAAAGATATCAATGGTGCCCAGAGAAGGATTACTAAAGACTTTGATGATCCCCTGACTTTTCCACCATCCCCAACCTTCCGCATGGCCTTCTGGGACTGTGCTCCACTAAGCCACAGATATGGGCTTTCAACGCCAGTGTGGCTGTGATCGCACTCCCCTGGAATTCCTCGGTGCACCAGCACTCCCAGGCCTGATTATTGGTCCTTTCACAGCGATTACATTTTTGTCTGAGTGATTGAGGAGCTATTCTGGTGAGGAGGCTTTGAACCAGACTAGTTAGTCAATGAAAAATTTGAGAATTCAACTTTACATTTCTAGCAAGCCATGATTAAATAACTTAAATTCTTCCTCTGTTAAAAACAGAGAACACAAAATCAATGTGACATTTGAAAAACCATTGAAAAGAGCAACAGACATACATTGAAAAAGACAACCTTTCTCAACTCATTTCCAGGGTCATACAGTAAGATCTGCTGACCTTGGAGGAGATTGGATGCTGGAATGAACATCCTCAGCCAACAAGCCTGTAGGTCTGAATTTAAGATGTGCACACCATAAAGTACCTGGACCACATGTTGAATTATAGATGGAGGCCTCACTCGCACACATATGTTGCAGCTAAATGTGAAAAATGTGAGAAATGGCTCACATTTGAGTTGTTGAAAGTAGAAACAGGTCGGTGTGATAAATAGTGTCTAGCAAGGAAAGGAGAAATGTGTGCCAAAGTGAGATGTTCATCCACTAGAAACACACACAGATGATTCATTGTGCAGGAAAATGCAGAAATCACAGAATGTCAGGCTAGTTTACTGATAGTTTAGAGTGTAGATCTGATAATTGAAGGTATTGGATTTAATCCTAGAGTCTGTGCAACAAATCTTAAAACATTTAGCTATGTGTATGAGGGGTATTATAAGCCTGGATTGTGGAAACTTAATGTGCAAGGAGTCAGATATTTTATTAACTCCATTACTTTTCTCTATTGCTCAAGGCCAAAGTTTTTGTGCTCTTTACACCAGCTTACGTGTCTCCGTGTGCTGTACTTGGATAAAAGTGGTTTCCAAATTGCAGCACTGTCATAAATTCAAGCTCTGTTGTCTTGATCCTGAATTTTTATGGAGTTTTTACGGTTCACAGAGGTGCTGATCAAATTCTGTCATGATTACTGAGGCTTCTGTGGCTTTTAGAAATAATCTTGTTAGCTGTCAGTGATATCCCTGTCAATGAGCTTGGATTTGCAACGATCACTGATGATGTAGTTCATGTGGTTTATTCTGTCCTGATTTAGAGACTGTTCCTATTGTATATGTAAATGTTTTGAAGTTCATGTGATATTGAACCTGGAGATAGAGACAGATAGATGTATGGGGTTGATTGTTCTTATGTGGTTTGTATGATGCTTTGGCAATACTGTTGTTAGACATTCATGCCAACAAAGCTAATTTGAATTTGAATTATAGAGGCATTCCACTCCTACAACAGCCACTGTCAGATTATCATTAGATCACTGCACCAGCAATTCAGCCTCTTACTTTGTAAAACACAGTAGAGACAGAGCTACATTGAATTTGAGAGCAAAATAAGAACAAGGCAGGTGCTCTCGAAATTGACAACATCTGCAAGAGAGGTTTTTCTCCCTCGCTTATGAACACTGACTTTTGCCTCTTTGAAACTCTGTAATTTGCCCCTTGTTGTTTTATTAACTCACAAATCATGTCAAGTACTAATTGTAATATTTTATAACAGATAAGTTCTGCGAGTTGGAAGCCAATCTATGACTCACTGTTGCAGCTGCGGTGCAACAATACTTCAAAGTTAACGCACTTCTCTTTCATGTGGTGTTCCCATTATTTTGTCCAGAACCCACATGCTGGATGAAGTGGGTGCGGAAAGAATGCAGTGGGGGGCGCCAACAGTCCAAAAAACAAGCCCCTCTGCTGTGGCAATAAAGTTTGATCCAGATAGATTCAATAGTAACCAGAGTACATAATAACCGATGAGAATCCTTAATGTAGGCAGCCAATGTATCTGTGGTGTGTGTGTGTCTGGGGTGTGGTGGGTGCACTTGACCCCCCCGGTAACATCTACCTCCCTAAAATGAGTTAATGAGTTGACTCAGAAGGTCAGAATGGTACTGACTGACTTTGGTTCCTTTATCAGATGATAAGGTTGTGTGTGTGTGAGAGTATGTGTGTGTTATAATGATACTCACATAAGGTCTTTCAAGTATCAAAGTAACATCGACCAGTATCGGCCTAAATTCATGACAGTTAGAATTTATTCTGATGATAACAGGTTTTTGTAGCAGAAAAAAAGTCTAAATGTCCTCAGAAACATTTCGCTCCTGATAGTCTCCAAGTCTCCACTGCCCGACTGAATGCTCAGCAGGCAGTGATGGAAGAGATATGTTACTTAAGATCTTTTACTTAAGTAAGACCACGATTTAAAATACGTCCATCACAAGTGAAGGTCCTGCATTCATGATACAATAAATAATAATAAATGGAGTCTTACACACATACAAGTACAGAAACCCAATCAGCAAATCTAGTTATAGTGTCATGACTAAGTTCACTTGTAACATTGGATATTTATTAATGATCAATTAAGGCACAAGCAGTTTTTTAATGTTGCAGCTGGTTAAAATATAGCAAATTTCAACTTTACAATTAAAGGGGAACTCCACCAATTTCACGCATTGAGTTAAGTTTACTCATCAGGAGAACTTGACTATTCTGTCTGTAACAACAGCTGCATGGAGGGCTGTTAAAGGAGCTTTACAAAATCATAAAAAAAATTACCCTGATGACATCATCAGGGTTTGGTACTCTCCAACCCTAATGACAGAAAGCCTTTGTTACAAAGTGGAGTGTGGCGTTTAAACAATTTTGGCATTTATAAAACAAACAAAAGATGCTATTGAGCTGTACAATGGGAAATCTACAAAACTATTATTAACCATAAAATGATACAAAGTTTTTGGACCGTGACCTTTTCACTTGACCCAGTGTGTCCTGCACATTTCCAAACTTCTCTTTTCAACTCTTTGTAGTGTGAAAAATAACTAATTACAACAGCTATCAGGTAAAACTAGTGAAATAAAAAGTCATCATGTTGTGCCTCTGAAATGTAGTCGAGTAGAAGTATAAAGTGGCATATCCTATCATTTTTGAAAATACTGAGTCTATGTTGTGCTATCAAGTTCTGACTATGCTTTGATGACTCAAATACATATTTTATGGTTATTCTGATACTTTATTTCCACTGTGAAAACTTGTCCCAGTTGAAATCCATTGGTAACTCACTAAACTCACGCTGACCACAGTTCCTGTTCTCCATCTATGAGGAAACATTTAACGGCCACCTTTTAAACCTACAGGTGGTAGCAATTTTTTAGGTGGACTATCACTTTAAGATGCACAAATGCACACTTGCACATATGCATATGTGTAAAGTAAGTCTACGAGAGGTGTGTGTGTTCGGGTTCAGCAGTCCCTCTGACATGCATACCAATGCTGCTGAATCACCTGATGACTATGGTACAAAAACCCGCATCCAGTTTAAGTTTTTACGGTGATTCTATCAGCAGCCACGGCTGTTCTCTCTTTGAACTCACGTGTGGCCATGTTTTCAGTATTTATCGCTTACAACAGGATGCAGGCAAACACACACACAGGTAGAGAACAAGGAAAGAATTAAAGGCTCCTAGTGTTGACTTTGGAGGGGGTTAGAAACAGGGAGTGGTTAACTTGAGAGTGTTTGTGTTATCATGTAATGAACACTCAGATAACATTAACTTTATGTGTTCATTTTAAAAGTTTATAATCTGTTAGCATTAGTCACTTTTTAAATTAAGTTTCATATAGTCTCATGTGGTTTTAGAAAAAGTTTCTAAAAAGTGACTATTAAAACACTTAAGAAGTCAATCTTGCATTGCATTTTGAACACATCAGCATTGTTTTTATGTAGAAACAAGTTTACTTACTAAAGTTACTATATTTGTGACTGAATGTGAAATACCTTTGGTGTACATTTCAGAGTGGTTAGATGCTTACATAAAGATTTACTTTGTCAAAACACAATGTTAAACCCGTGATCAGAGCAGACCAGTAGCACTGGAGGCGACAGAGTGAAGGACTGAGAGTGAAGGGGGATGAAAGACAAGACAAGACTGGTGAGGCGGGCAAGATGGATGCTAAGACTGAGATACAAAGACAGAGATGGCTCATGCTCGCGTTAGCTGGGGCTTAACATGGATTTTACGGGGATAGTTTAAGCCTTTGGACCAAGATACTTCAGTGAGGTGGAAGATAAGTGCATCTTATAGTCCATGTTATCCTGATAGCCTGGAAAATTCCACCACAGCCTTCTTACCTATATCTGTTTCTATTAGCCTAGCTACTGTCTCCCTTACAGGACCGTTGGGTCTTAGAAAAAACAAATTTAAAAGTTTTTAGGACATTTTAATGCTCCCTATTATTTACATAAAAAAGTAACACATGTTATGAAATTTAAAATGCTCTGATGAAGGCTTCATGCTGAAAGCTTGTTGATTAAAATCAATATCCACCCAAAAGATCAATACATCAGGTGATTTTGATCTCTGTTTCAGCCCCCTTTCTTCCCGCCTTTGTCTTTTGGAAAATACACCACTACAGTAGATTATTTTACTCACCTTATTAAAGTAGACACTGTTGGCCACACCTTCTATATGGCTGCAGGCAAAAAGTATATTTCTGTTGAATTAAGTTTTGATTGTTTATAATGGAGGTTTTAAATGGCCCGGGGGGCATGGCATCAAACATTTAAGGCACAAAAGATTGCTCAATCTTTATGTTCAACCAATTTGAAGATTAATTCCCCGTTTCTTGTCTTCATACCTACTTGTTCTGTTTGTCTAGGAAGATGATAAAATGTAATATTTTTTTGCCTTTACCCATGTTTTCCTGAAACAATAGAATTATGATTGTGCCATAAAGCACTAGCTTTCGTGATATACAGGAACCATATAGGTTGATGGCACACATTGTAAAAAATGGATTGTAAAGGCTTCTCTATTTTCCTTATGTTGTAGTAATTTATTGTTACATGTAGCACCTTTAAAATCTCTTTTCCACAACAGTTTAAGAGTGTGTTTTACAGGGCCACAGAGAGGCCCACGGAGAGTTCAGTCGTGGAATTTATTAAAATATAACTGATAAGCCTGAGTTGTGTCTTTTTTGTACAGAAATGGCTTTTGTACAGAAGGTGACCATATACATTATGATATAACTTTCCAAAACGCCTAGGTCGCCAAGCAGCAGCAAAAGGACAACATGTCCTAATAGCCACAGTCATGGCTCTGAGGACAGAGGGAGTGGGGAACGTCTAGACCACAGTACTTATAAGGATCAAAAGAAGAGAGGGGAGCTAGAGGTGAAGGGTCAGAGGTTACCACCAACCACTGGGAACAAAAAATGGTGAATGTGAACACAATAGGCAAGGATTGTGTACTCAGAATGTTGTGCAAGCTTCGAGTAAGGACACATGCAGTGTGAGGACAGATAGTCATGTAACTTTGTCAAAATTATGTTTTTTTAGCCGTCAACCTTCAAAATATTTAAAGGTAGACAGTTTAAAGACATTTAAGAGCGATTTCCCAGACAGAGATTAAGGCTAGTCCTAGACTGAAAAGGCCTTCTAACGCAGGCTAATGGAAATCTACTTTCTCGGTCATGTAAAATAGTCCTAGACTTCGCCTAGTTTTGAATAAACCAAGCTAATTTCCTACAGGAAGATTAGAGATACTTCAGGACTAAATGAAGGCTTAAATTAAACCACCCAGGAGGCAGGTTTGATTTTAGATTAATGTTGTTTGTTAAAGAAGACACATGGATTACTTAGAGTACATCAGTAAAGAACAGCAAATACCACCAGTTAGGCAAGTTCTTGCTGACAGAAGTGCCCATTGCAATGTTTTAATGAAATTAGTTTTCGAGACGCATGAATGTTCAAGGTGTATACACTCCCAAGACGGTTCCATCTCTCTCCTTCATCTTTATTTCCAGTTCTACTTGGAGTATCTTCAATTTCATTTCATGCTCCCTCTTAAGGTAGTTTAACTTGTGTTAATGAAATTCAATAGCCAGCTTTTCGTGGATTGTGACTCTTGTATTGGTGACTACTACTGGCAGACAACCTAGCTTCTGAGGATGAGGAAGGCAAATTACCTTGCAACTTTTCAGTTTTGACCCCAGTTTATAAAATCAAATAAATACATTAAATGAGAAATGTTTCACAAACAGAAATAAATACATGTTTGAAAGGAGAGTAAGGAAAGGCAAAATATACCCAATGTATGTGTGTTTGTGATTCCTCATCTGAAGAGTGTAGATGGTCATCATCTGGTATATAAGGTTGCTGGTTCCACTGTCAGTAAGTCTAGCCTCTCTCTTCGGGCTTCTGGAAAAGTTTTTTGAGGGTGTTTTTTATGTCCTTCCACAAAACCTGTATTGTATATAATACGGTAATGTCAATGAATCAATATCACAAAACAGTACTAAAGGTATTACATCTATCAAGGTAATCAAATTGACAATTCTTACCTGAAGTTGTTGTATTGTTCTTGTAGATGTTTGTTCATTTGCATTGAATTCATTACAGATGGATTTCCATGCATTCCTTTTATTGGTTCCAGAGCAGATATGTGCTGTTTGTCTTCTATGATGGGTTTCTTGATACTATTGTCTTCAAAAGAGTTTTCTCATGCTCACCAAAGTTTTTTTAATTGCAGTCTCTTTTCTACTGCCATGCGCTGGTCCATAAGATTTTGGGCTTTTCTGGATCCATTCCATGTTTTATAGGCAACCTCAGTCCAGCCATCACAGGTGGTTTTAAAAATAATCTTGTTTGCTTTAGTTCACCGCTCCTTATAAAGTTTTCCCACCACCTACATCAGTGAGTCTACAGCAATTGATGTGCAACAGCAAATGGCTGCTGCACATCAATTGCACAATTTCCACCATGTGGAAAGTATGATGCAGGAATAACATGTAAGCAGGTAGCAATTTAAACCAAGGACACTTGTAATTACGGTTCTATACAGTACAGCTGTGCTTTATGTTTGCCTCAAGGGCAGGTTTGTTCAATAAAAAAGATTAATGGCTGTTGAAGCTGTTTGTCTTGTAAAACAAAGGAGATAACTCTCATGGTATAGCTTTATTACACTGACAAAGTTTATTTGACATTACATAGGAACATGTACCTTCAGGATTTCTTTATTGACAACAAAATCATACATACACCCACACACAGAACAGACAGTGTTAAGCACATACAAAATAGTGGAGAATCACATGATCAAAGTGACAGCAGTCTTTGAGTATCGTGTGGGGTGTGAGGTGGCTCCAATTTGTTCAACTTAATGTTCATTTCTGCACAATAATCAGCAAGTAATGATCAAAAGGTAAATCCACTCACATTTATGAGACATGCTGCAAACCCACACAGATCCCTACGATCTCTTCTCTTTATTTACAAAATGGCAGTGGTAGGAGTTGAAAACAAAGGGTTGATTAGGTGGCTTTATTCATTGTTTGTGGCACTATTCGCTCACCACTGGTCTTCCACTTGGACCAGATTTAAAGAAGAGGCTCATCATCAATACAAAAATATAGTACAGCACTTTTCTTGTCATAGCAAACATTCATACCTGTCTGTCAATGGCCCAGTCACATTAGCAGCCATCCAGATAAAAACAAACAATATAAAGATTAAGCAAAGAAAAAAGGGGCATTGACCACATAAGTGGTGGGAAAGTTTTAGCCCATTTGGGACAAATTATGTTCACTTTGTGTCACAACTAACCTCTTTGTAAATCATGCTTATATGTTTGAGAACATTTTTTTCTACTGTTCTAAGCAGCCATTAGTTTCTATTCATTTCTGTACAATATGAAAATCACTTGAGACTCTTGATACTTGATTGAGTTGTGAAATATATGATAGTATACCACATAGCAAATGTGCTGAAGGAAGCAGACATTTGGCTATTTTCTGATGTATTTTAGTCATATATGAAAAAAAATGAAAAGGTAAAGTACTAGTGGATTACTACAGCAAACTGAAATGGATTGTTATACATATTGTGAGTACATGTTGTCCCACCCTGAAAACAATAAATCCTTGGGAGCCTAAGAAATCTAGTTAGTTGGTAATGGTCAATATGATCATCAACTGGCACATCTCTACATTAAGTATGATGTAATGTTGTACACATAAAAACATATATGTGCTTTAACTGCATTATGTTTACCACACAACAACAATATATATAATATGGTGTATATATAATACTCACTAACAAATCTCTATGCAGGTTTTAATAATCAGATTTTCATATTGCAGGGAAATGAGTGGAATGCCTGATATGGAAAAAAACAATAGTATAAAACAACAACAAGAATGGTCAACAAAAGTGTAAATTGTATGAGCTGTGGTTAAGAAGCTTGAATTTGCAAACACACTGGTATGCTTTTATTTGAACAATATTTCTTCATAATGACTGGCACATGCACAGTCATCATGAAGATAGTGATGTACAGCCGTCACTGATAGTCACTTAATAACACACTAACAAGACAGATGAACCCAGGGACCCTTTGAGGTAAAGGTTTTACTTGAGGCGCTTTTTGTTGAAATTCTGAAAGTTTTTTAATTAATAAACTGTTGTTGATGAAAGTTTACGTCTATGGTTAAATGAACCAAATGTTAAGTTCAAAATAGTCTGGCTGCAAATATATGGACATTGCCGTCGTGACGTCACCCGTTGGTTTCTGCACCGCCGTTTTGAAGCCTCGAGTTTGGCCGATAGGGTGCCGCCATGTTGAGTTTTTGCAACCAGCGGCACCGGACGTGACCATATTTGGACAAGATGTTGGAGCTAACAGTCGGAGCTAGCTAGCTAGCTTAGCTATGTGCATCTGTAATTCACTCATTTTAACAGGGCTGATAACTTTGTCTAGCGAAAAACAGGCTTAAAACTAAATGTACTCACCAGAGAAAGTGAACAGCCAACTCCTAATAAGCTTTTTCAAGGTAACAACTTGTCAATCATAGATAATCCCGCCCTAAAACACACTCTGCTTTATGGTCTATTTTAAATCATCATGCTGTATTGAAGAAGGTATGAAACTAGCGACTGACACCATTAACTTATTATGAAAGTGTTTACTGAGGTACTCAATCAGCTGAGAAGTAGGGTCATTTCCCCATTATTTCTAATGGAGCTGGACTTCTTTTTGCAACCAGAAGGGTTGCCCCCTGCTGGCCGTTCAATTGAATGCAAGTTTAAGGGACTTCCCCATTTGTTATCGGTTTGCCGACCGGAAGCTTCCTGCTTGCTGCAAACCCTCATGGGCTTGGCCAAGGTATCATTTTAATCAGGTACAGCATGTACTCTGTTATACAAAACAGACACAGATCTGACATACAGTAAGTGACAGTTCATCAACAAGCAGAAAAACTCCAGGACATGGTTGTTGTCCTTCTATTCACGAAAACCTCAAAGTTTTCAAGCGTGTGCACGTTGTTGGAGTTGTACTGTCTTGACATGACAGGGCACTTCAGGTTTTAACCCCCCCCAAACAAAGGGAAATAAAAGGATTTTCTAACCCTTTTCATTTGGAAACATATGGGCCTTTCATACTGGTGGGTCACCGCGAGTCTGCATGTTTTTTTTTTCTAAGCACATTTAAAGCTATTCTTCCAAAGATAATTATACAAATAAAGCTTCCAGTGAAATGCACACAGGCATTTTTTTCACATCCCACCTTACACCTACATTGCCCTTCCCCTATTTCCAACCTCCAGAGAGCCTTGGTTTACTTACCCTAGGCGCCACAATCTCACAAAATGGGATTCATTCTCTTAGTGCGGGCGCAGGGCATGCAGTCATGTAGTCTTGATTATGGTGTGTGGAGGTGTGACATTTTCTACACGACACAATACATGGCCATTTGTCAAACATTCACATTACAGACATCGAAACGGTCCAAGCCACATGCACGTATCGAAGCACATGCCACCCAGAGGAGAGCGGAAACATGAAATCTATCCTCTCCCTGTGTGGTAACAGCAGTCAATGATATTTTTTTGTTTGATGAATAGTGTTGTGCTTCTGTGACAGTGGCTTTGTCCGCTGGGAATCTTTGAGGAGGAGTTCCTGTGCCTTGTAGAGGACGCAGGACGGCTGCCCTCATGCTCCCCAGCGTCGATGAATGGTCAGAAAGGTTGACCGAAGTTGATAAGGTCAGCTCTATAGTTCATGGAGAACTCTGTCGTCAAAGACCGACGATCTATGTACATTGAGTGAACAGTGAAAGCTGCAAATACTGTGTTTTTCCTCAGCATACAGTGTCCAGTGTTTGGCAAGTACATACAGTAGTTCTTCATCACTTCACTGCCTTCTTCTTTGCTTTTTCTCTCAAATTCTGAGTCAAATTCTTTTTCCTCCTTCCACTCTCCTTCAATTTTCCTCTCAGGTGCAACAGTCTCGCCCCACATGGCAAAACAGGGATGACTGGGTTGGCAGGGATGTGGAGGTGGAGGGGTCGGAAGAGGAGGAGGAGGTAGACGAAGAGGAAGAAGTGGCGTTGGTGGAGGAAGCGAGGAGGGAGGGGTAGGGGCTCATCTTGTCGATGTTGACGTAGGTGGTGTTGAGCAGGATGTAGTGCTCCCCGCTGAAGCTGGAGAAGATGGCGGAGATGCGTGCCACTAGCTCAGAGAAGGAGGGCCGCCGCTCTGGCTTTGGATGCCAGCACTCAATCATCACCGTGTAGCTGGAGGGAGGGGAAACGTGAGGAGTCAGGAGAAAACTCAGACAAGAGACACCAGAAGAGCAATAAAATAACTTAAATAAAAGTAAAACTATACTAAAATGATTAGTCAATTAATTCTTTAACTAATCACTAATTGTTTACTTCTGTTGGTGAGTTTCGCTGTTCTGTCCTTTTTTTGTTTTGCTATTTCAGTTGTGATGTGCTTTGACATTTTCTTTTTTTTAGACTCCTGTTGCAGACTCCTCTCCTCTTTTAGAAATTTTCCATGCAACAATAAATCATTAGCCAACCCTTGAACCTGGAAACTATGCTTTCAGATATAGATATAAATAGTACATTTAATCACCCAGTAGTCCACAAACATACTGTAAATTATTCCCCTCTACACTTGTGTTATGCATATGACACAAAAAGGTCCTTAAACGTGTCTTCTACGTGCCGAGCAGGGCTTGTTTATTTTTTCTTCTTGCTGCTCTGTCTTTTCTCCTGTGTCCTCTTCAGGTGCAAAGGGGGTGATTGGCTTGCACCTGTGCAGTCTGGCCATGCAACTCATTTGTCGGTTCTGAAGCAAACCTATCGTCATGTCAAGCCCACAATAAAAGAAGCCTTCCAATAGAATTCACTCTCTCACACTCGGACTGTGCTTTGATAACATGGTAGAAAGATAAGTTTGACTTTCACACATACAATAAATCATTTTGCACCCCTGTCCCTGTCAGAAGTTGACACCTTTGATATTGCTGTTATTGTTTTCTTTCCCTGACAGATACACCCTATCATTGTAAAAAAAATAAGAATAATGGCCTCATCACAACATATCCAAGGTATCTGCCAGCAAATGCTATCACCACAGCATGCTGCGAACGATCAGGAGTAAAGAATTGCCGGAATGTTTGCAGACATGCATCACCTCCTGATGTCTCTGTTTAATTTACAGCTTGGGAACTTTGGGCCTCTGCCTCCCTCACCTGAACACTCCCACTCCCCTCTAATTTCCACACTATAGACATGCAGTGTACCTCATGATGTTATCAGTACAACATGAGATCACCCTTGGCATTGGTTTCACAGTACCAGCGGTTCAGAGTTTAATGAATAGGGACAATTCAGATACCGTAGGTTTACATGAGTTGACTATACCAAAATAGCCTGATTTGATGTGACATTGTTAACTTAATAATTGTATGTTATAAGTTCTCATTACTGACAAACTAGAGGTTCCTCTTGTTTTAGCCACATCTGGTAGTGGCAGCATTTTATCAACAGAAAAAAAAACTTTTCTAAAGATTAAGAATTAAGTTCTGTTGAGCTCCCACCCACGTTCACCTGAAATAGATAAACAGTCTGGTTTCACCACGTCATGTCAGTAGTGAACAGATCCAAAGAAAGCTAAAACCGCCCCACAAACTCTGCTGATAGAAAATTCAAGGAAAATAAGTCATCTCAGCAATGCCAAGCCTGTTCTGTATGATGGGTGCTCTTAAGGAGCTTAACTACCACAGCAACAATGCTTAGCAACAAAAAAAGACAAATAAAAAATAAATAACTTTTATTTAACCCACAGCTGTGATGTAACACTAAGAGACTAAGGAGCTGTGAGTGTGTTTAAGACTCTTGTTGAGGAGATGAAGGATGGTCTAATCTTGAGTGGTTTTTATTTATGACTTCCATTTCTTATGCTCTTTCACCTTTACTGTATTTCCCTGCTGTTCTCTCATGATTTCAGATTCTAGCTTTCTCTTCATGATGTATTTAAGTGCAGCTCTACAGTATATCACTCACACTAACTGAGCCGTGGCACTTTGCTAGAGGAGGTGAATGACACATGAAAAGAATGTATATATATATGAGTATGCACTTACAGTGCGTCAGGGCAGAACTCAGGCTGCAGCAGCCTCCTCCCCTGCAGGAGGAACACGGTGATGTCGAAGGAGTTCACATCAGAGTATGGAGGTGCGCCACGGGTCATCAGTTCCCATAGCAACACTCCAAACGACCACTTTAAGAAAAACAAAAAAACTACTTAACTCCTTATTATACTATTGTTTTTTTTACTGACGTCTTATGTTATGAAGATTTTTTTACATCAAATTTCTGTTCAATATCGTGATTTTCCATTATACTGGAGTTCTCACCACATCTGACTTGGTGGTGAACTTGTGTGTCTGCAGACTCTCCAGAGCCATCCATTTGACAGGCAGCTTGACTCCACTCTTGTTGTGGACACTGTAATATTCTTTATCGTAAACATCTCTAGCCAAGCCGAAGTCTGCCACCTTCACCGTGTAGCTCTCATCCAGCCTGTCAGAAAAAGGAAAAAGAAATTATTTCTATTGTACTCTTTTGTTTTTTATTTTCAATTTTGCTCTGACATTTTCTCTTCTGTTATTGTTCATTGTCTTTTTGATCTCTTTATGTTATCTTGGTCTCACTCTTTACTTCTTTTCTACTTGACAGTGTTTTATATTCTTTAACATTCTCTTTATATATATATATAGATATATGGCTCATTTGAATTCTGCCGAAGGCATTCAGAATATGTGCGCGAACGGGTTTCAAGCCAGGTTTCAAGCCAGGTGGCGCATT